>DWLS01002647.1:0-17618 GCA_018246255.1 Pachliopta kotzebuea | reverse complement strand
TAATTAAAGCATTTAGTAGTACTATTAATTAATTTCATTGCATTTGATATTTATTTTTAGAAAGTTATTGTTCTTTTATTATGATTTATCTTTTTATAGTATTCAGTTATTTGTTTATAACATATTCACGGTTTTAACGAACAATTTAATTGTTTCTCTGATCGTTGCAAATACTATGATTAATGAAATACGACGACACAGTTGGAGCGTCAATATGTGACTACGCCTCTTCTTCTTCTACATCATCAGCCTATAAACGTCCATTACCGGATATAGGCTTCCTCCAATAGTAGGGGGTATTTAGACCGTCTTACACCATGCTGACTCAATGTGGGAGCCACAGCCTCGTTCGTTGATTAGCAAGGTACATCATGAGCAGGTGAGGTTGGCTTTGGTCCCATGAGGTATAGTTTGAGGGCCCTTACACCACTCATAACGCCTGTATATTTTACTACTTGCAAACATAATTTTATGTTTTGTTTTATTTGATGAGTCTAGCAAGTTGACACTTGGTACTAAGTGATACGATTGCCCATAACAAGTGGCGCAGGTTAAGATGGTAATACCACATTGCGCTTGTTACCCCATTAATTTCACTAGATCAGGAACAGGTCTTAAACTGGAACATAATACTGTTTGGTGGCAGAAATTGGAGCTGCAGTTGTATCTACCTAGACGGTATTCAGAAACGTCAAATTTAAATATACATAACTTAATTACTAAATTAATAACATGTGGGTTGCCTTTACGAACTTTGTTTTGCAAGATTAGTATTAAAGTTCAAACTATTATAATTATTATATTTAAAACACGTAGCTAGCTAGTTAGTGTGTACAGGTCTTCAGTGTGTTTTGGTCCGCTGCGAACGTGAAACATTATACGCACTGATGCTTTCTTTTGTGTTCAGTGAAAAACGCTTAATATTTGTTTGTTCGTCGAATCGTTAAACTTATATTCATTTATGTTTGTATAATTCGTGTTTACCTTAGTCTTCATTAACTTTAATCGTGTATGTTTTGGTATATTTCAGTTCTATATACAGTTGAATGAAGACTTCCCTAATCTGGGGTTATTACCGTGTTCTCTTCACTCAGAATTGGCGAATAGTAGTAAGACTTAGAGATTGAAGTCACAGGAGAACATTATATCAATCTCTTTTGTTTATGTCCTTTAATATCTGGTCAGGTTTAAGATTGAAACAACGTATTAAAGACCCGTACGTTATACTTACGTTAGGTAGTGAAACATCTATATTATTGTTTGCGCTTGTTTGCATTAAATCCACCTGTTTTCCAACAAAGGACCAGAACAATGTTTACTTTACTTTGTTCGCGATAGACCGCGAGGTATATCACATCTAAGGTAGTAAAGTGTTTAGTTACCTGATTAAACAAAGGTTATGTAATAGTTTCCAAGTTTTACATGATTGTCACAAAGTGTTTTTTTATGAATTACAGTAGAAACCTATTGTACACTTGTAAAAAAAACTGTTGGTTATGACATTGTGTAGCTGTTGCAAATACATATATATCATCGTGATTAGTAATACAGAGTTTTATTTACGGCCTACAGATACTTAAAGAGTTCTAAAAGAAGATTTCGAAAACGTGAAATGTACCAGACATAAAACACCAACGTCGACAGAGAGCGGAGCAATCTTCGTTTCCACACTTCTTAGTAATTACTAGATCCCTGTATTCAGCTGTGAGTTACGTTAACGAGGTGTTCCATTTCTAATACAGCAAGGAGAAAATTTAAAAATATACATATCAATTACAAAAATAAATCTGAATTTTATGAAAATAAATTCAAAACTACTGTGCATAGTACGGAGGGCGAACTTATTGCCGAAGCAACAATCCTAGCAAGTCAAGCTTGGAAAACAAAGAAATTTTGAAAGCAGGTGTACATACAATTGGAATAATAAACATATAAATTCATAGTAAAATGAATAATATTTAGACAAAAGTACAAAACTATGTCGGACTGGTTGTGTTATCAAGTAAGAGAGACGAAGCATCATATTAAATGCAATTTATTGGGTGCACGTATGACGTCATTAGGCGAAGCATCCCGAAGGAGTATTGACGGAACCGTGAAAGTAGATATGAAAATTGAGCACTATGCTCAGATACCCTTATTTTAAGAAGATTTATAGGATCTTGATCATAAGAAATTAAATAAAAATAAACTATTTTTAAAACAAAGAGCGAAGATATTATACAAAATAGTGAAGAATGTTGATATCGTTTTGAAGTTATGTCTTTAATTATCAGAAGTCAATTAAATTTCAAGAGACATAAGGCGATATGGTCGTATTTTTGTATATAGAAAATAAATCGTGTACAATTATTGAGATGGTAGTTTAATTTATTTATAGGACTCCAAGAAAGACCTGTGTAACGAAATACAAGTGAATTGACGAGCATGATTTTAGTTTTGACTAATAGGAAATTATGTAGGCGAGGAAAATATAAGTAGAAGTAGAGTGGCAAAGTTGTTCTCTTCTTTATTATTGAAGGGCTAAATATTTCTCATTTGATAAAGAGACGTAAAATTATATTTAACTAAATTAAATATCATTAATTAAAAATCCTTTTAAGGTTCAACGCAAAAAGGTGAGCGCTGTCGCTCCGAAAGCCTTTGTTTGCCCAATCGAGCTGTAATATTTCAAGTTTCAATGAAACAAAATGGTGATTCGCGCGCAGTAGGCCTCGGTTAGATAGCTATTATAATATCATTTCAAACTGATTTCAAAAGGATTACTACTATTATAAATATTAGAAGATTGCTCATACGGAACTTTATAGTTACATACCAGATACTCATGTAATGAGAAAAGTAAGACCTCATCAAAGGAAAAAGCCCAGTGTTTATTTCAACTAGTGGTATTCGATCTGCTTTGTCACTAATCCTATTATTTTCTTATAATATATCTTTTTACAATTTAACCGTGTTAAAGTTAAGATGTAAATAATAGTTTAATTTCTTTTAGAACACGTTATGAGAAGTCGTTTATTAGTTGTTACATTAAAAAGTTATTATTGAAACAAGTTTAACAAAAGTTTGATGACAACGTTGTATTCTGCGATAAATTAAAAGTTTGCATAAGAGTCAACATGCTCTGTAAATAATTCCTTTGATAAATAATTTAACCTGGACACTGCAAGAACTTTTCGCATTGTATGTTATACATATTAATATAACCCATAGAGTAAATTATAGAAAGTATATTGAAAGATATATTCATGGTTGGAAATTCATTAACAGTACAAAACGTATCAGAGATAATTGATTTTTAATGACCTATCCAATGGCAATTTGCCAATAATTCGGTATTAACAATACAAAATAAAAGCATGCTTTAAAAATAAATCTATTTAAGATTATCGATTTTTTTTATTTCCTCCAAAAAAAAATAATTAATGTATTATATGTAACATTTTGTTAAACGAAAGCCACTTGTTTTTATTCAATGGCTCTTTATTTATTTGCTGAATAAAATCTACTTTAATTCTGCTTTCGCACAAACATGATATTGATTATGAAAAATTAATATTATTCTTATGACAAAAAAAAATTAAACAAGAACAATCTCCTTCAACTATAATAATTTTTTTTATGACAAAATTGCTGAATCAAAAAGGATAGGTAGGTAGAACGATTTGCCATTTCAACTTCATTATCAATATAAAAATTACGTATGTATTACGCTGATCGCAGCGGGACACAAAATATAATATATAAGGTGTCTGTAGCAAAAATGTCGATATTATCATCAAACCTTCAAAACTGTCACTACTGCCACATGTTTCCAATATAAGTGTATAGTAAATTTTTTGTAAATAATAATTAAGGTACGTAATGTGCTTAGTAATCAAATAGTTTATTACTTCCTTTAATAAGCATAAATCAATACTCGACGAGATATATTTAAGACGCGAAGAGGAAATTTGACACCCGTATTAAATAGGAGCGAAATACTTAAAGCTTAATGCTGTTAAACATTTCTCATGTTACTTAATTGCAGGTGCATAGCTTTTCAAACTACATAGCTCGTCGTTAACTAAGTTCTGGTGTCTAACGAGGTTACGTACGTGATGGTAGTAGATGGTGTGTGTAGGAGGGTAATTATTTTATGGGTTTAATTAAAGGTCAATTTGAAGGGTTTAAATCGTTATCGGGCGGTAGAGTGCATAGTGATGGCGCGGCCGATAAGCGCAGGGCGGCGAAGCGCGAGGTGGGCTCAGGCCGCAGTTACTGTCGGCAAGCCCGCGTGGCAGGACGCGTCGCGGTCCGTGTCGCTTGCCGTCCGCCATCCGCTACCCGCTACCCGCCACCCGCCACCCGCTACCCGCGACACCCTCACCCGTGGCACTAACCACAGGTAAACATTCTTTACCTCTAACCATAATGTATTGCCCTCCCTAAAACCTATATAACGCTCGAACAACATACCTTCCAATTTGTTAATAATTCAAATTGTCTCTTGTTTGCCCAGCTGAAAAATGGACATTTTTTAAGCGCTCACCAATGTTGATATTTTTGTAACGGTTGAACGTTGTTTTTCGTCTTTAATGACATAATTATGTGACAGAATGCCAAAATTACAGGGCTATTATTACGTTTTCAATTAGTGTAACAGAATGAATATGTTATATTGTAAAACAAAGTTTACAACTTTTTTGCTTACAAATGTGGTAAAACGGTCACTCAAGCAAAACGATTAAAAAAATAATTACAACGCAGCGTGGAAAAATACAGCAAATGTAAAAAGAAAATGATGAAGACAAAAGAAAACAGAGAGGCATCAGTTGCTGCTGAAACGGTAGAGCGTACTGGCTTATCGATGTCGACCTTCAGATGAGCCCGAACTTCACACACTTATCTAGATTAAGTGGATGTTACAACATGATTACAGACGTAATCTAAGATGAACAAGACTACTAAAAACCAATCTTCACACGTGGACAGATATAGAAGATGGTAACAAATGTCAAATCTTTCATTGATCATTTCCTAATAAGATAATGATTATATTTCTTAATTTCGTCGTACACACCAAGTCTACAGATTTATTACTACGGACTTTCTTAAAATTTGCCATTTATTAACAAATACTCAATTACTATAATTTACAATAACTGTAATATCATGTGATAACATAAAATTAAAATACAATATAATCTTTATTACTGTATATTATAAAATACAATATATACCTTTACATAGCCTTGGCAAAGGCATATAATGAAAAATAATGTAGTTATACTCATGTTAATAACTATATCGTAATAGTATTATACCATGTAGATAATAGACAAAATGAAATGATGTGATTTAACAATACTTCTGTATTATGCGTTTGTGATATGCAGTTATGATAAAAATATTATTCTATAACTTAAATCAAAATTAAACTGTATAGTTCAAATTATTACAAAGTATATTCAGTATATTCATTATATATGTATTGTGAAACACGATTTCTCAATACATATCAAATACACAAACCTATTAACCCTTCTCCGTTGGTTTGCCTAGGGATTAAGTGACTCTCTGGATCATCTCTACATTAATAATAATTTGAATATCCATCAAAGCTACGGCAGTTTTTGCCGCTGTCGATTCGAGCATCAGGAATTTATCGAAAATGTATCAATTGTACTGTACGCCAGAGTTCTTTTTATGATGATGTAACACCATAATGTAAATTAATGAATTTTCATGTAATTACCTTAACAATAAGCCTCCATATTGGACTCTATAGGTAATTAATTATTTAAATTATAAAACACACGCGATAGGTTAAGCGAAGAGTTAATGTAAAACTCTTTTTGATTACATTGAAATATTTTACTTGATAAAATGCGTTTAATAATGACTAATTTTAAAGAAATTGGGCCATATTTTCCCCCATAAATTGAGTAATCCTGTGCGAGACGTCAACTGCTTTAGGAGCTAAGCCTTTTGATATGTGAAATGTAAACAGCCATTGCCCGACCGTCGGTTAACCATAAGAGACCTGTCATCGACGTACTTCCATTTTCGTCAACTATATTTAACTTGTTTTAGTTAAAGATACTCTACATTAATTAATGTAGCACCCTTGAGATCTTTTAAATTTGTAACTAATCGGGAATAAAACATCTTTTTGTAATAAATATTTTGTGGTTAGTTTAATATAGTCGTAAAATGTGAGGACCTCGTTTTATTAAATTAATACTAAATATAAATTGATGTATTCTATTTTAAATATGAGTTCTCAGAAATCAGACGTACGGATGTATGAAAACTCCAAAGTTTTCCTGGTCTTCATCAGTCGATAGATGTCTTCTTCTTCTAGGCATCCTCCGATAGTAAGGACCGTCTCCCACTACACTGGCCCAATGTGGGTTTGTGGGCAGCCAGAGCTTCGTTTGTTGATTAGCAGGATACACCACGAGCAAGTGAGATTGGCTGGGGTCCCGGGAGTTGTTGTGTGGGAACCCTTACACCCCATTTTTTTTCGGGGGGAAATCTCCGAAAGATACCTCGCCTTCTAGGGGGAACTCGAAGTTATTTGGAGATTTTTACCCACTAAAACCCCCTCGGTGGTCGTCCTCAGCGTTTGAAGTGGTCACGGGATCTCCGTTCGAAACTCAACCGCGGCAACCCTTACACTATACCATATGTTATATACCTTGTACTAAACAGTACATTTTTACTGCTAATAAAAACATTATTGAAAAAATTATATTTTTATACATGACCTTATAAAAAGCTAATGAATGGAGGAAATGATTTTATTGATGAAAGAGGGATCTGCAAATGTCATTATAATGTAATATTGCATTCTTTTAAGCGATAATGTAATATTATACATGAACTTATGATCTCCTTATCTGCTAATATCGTACACTAGAAACTAGCATGTTTTCTATAAAAATCTCCACGGCACATACTAATAAAACACGTATACACATCTAGATGACAGATGTAATTAATATAACTATTGTTTCAATCATTTACCCAGTTTATCTACTAATATAATATAATGAAAATTGAAGCTGAATAAACTAACAATAGTTTTAGAGATATTAAATAGATCAATAAACATCTATTCAATAGAGTAGTTATAAAGCAATAATCCTTTTCCATCTATATCAAACAGTTGTCGTTAAGTTTACGGGCAATAAAATGAATTGTACAACAACTAAGAACAAAACTCAGGGCCATAGTGTCTTGAAATCGTGACCTATGTAAAGTAACTACAGTATGATTCACTTCGCTCATTATTCTTTAATTGCATATATAATAATCATGTATAAAGAATTTCTTGTAACGGTTATATAAAGACATAAACGAACCAATTAGTGAAGTTACATTTAAATAATAAATGTAGAGATGGCATACGGCTCCTGTTCCTAATTCTTTACATGAACTCCCCCTTTCTGGACTTTAACTTTTTTCACATATACTCGTACAGCATCTATTATTTATTTTCTGTTAAAAATTGATTATAGCCCCTATTAATCGAAATAAATAATAATGTAAGCTGTTGTAATGTCTTCCGTTTTTATTTTTACATTACTATAAAATAATTAATTCATAATTATGAATTATTATAATTCGTTACATCTCCTGCCACGATATGTTTAAAAAAAAGCTTACATCTCTTTAAACCATGTTATACGTATTTTCTTCATTATTTCTAAAGTTGATTTTGCATGAAGTTCCGACAGCTCTGTTCTAATTCTTTTATGTTTCCCAATAAATCAAAATATAAGACAGTTTTTAAAGCAGATAACGAAGCAATGTTTGTGAATGAGAACCTGTTTATCAAAACAGTATTAATTAAACACTAAAAACTTGGATTACCTAACTATAATTCTACATTTACGTCATTCTCAATTAACTACTCTGCTTCCTTTGTATAAAAGTGAAAGTCAAATGGGTGAGCGTCTATTTAAATATTAATATGTTTACGAGATTTGTTGTGAAACTTAGGATACTTAATATTCAAAGTGATAATACAAAGTATCTTTTTCTTTAATGTAAAAAGGAAATTTTTCTTACATCGTTATATCGTACATTTGTCAATTTTATATTTTTAGCTATTACTGTTAAATCATAGCTTACCTAAAACAACGCATGTTTGTAAGACAATGTTATTATTAGATATAATTATCATGTTCATCTATGGTTGATAGTTTTGATACCATTGCTAGTTTTGTAAAACGCGGGCATCAGCAAATTGTATTAACTAGTTACAAATTCAAATATAAGCTATATTGTGATTTCCAAATAAAATAACAATTATAATGAATGACGTTCATTGAAAACGCACCATTGCCGCATATTGTTGAGGTCACTCCGTGAATACATTAAATTAATACGGTACAGAGCTTTGTGTTAATAATGACTTTACAGACCTTTCCATTATTTTGAAATAGTGCAGAAATACATAATTCTCTTATATAATTATAAAAGTATTTATTTTAGTGTTATATGTTGTCTTTTTGTTAAACAATTTGATCAAATTGAGCATTTTGGTTTATATCTCATATTTTTGTTTGATTACTTTAACATATTTTCATCATAATAAATTTTTCATGTACCTTTGATACAAAAGACATGGTAATTTTAATAATATAAAGCGTGTTTAAGTAAAGAGTAATACCGAACTTTTATTGCAAATAAAAAAGTACATCTCTTAAGAAATGTGGCTTCGTAAAATATATCTTTTCTTAGTCTTGAGAGTAGTCATTATTTACCGACCGTAATATCTCAGAACATTTGCATATGTTCAACGCACCCCGGTAAATAGAAAACCACTTAGTATCAATCTCGAAACGGTTTGTTGTGAAATAAAATAATGCAGACTGACTAAAAATAAAATAGTAACGTTTCTCTTTAAATGCGAGGACGTATGCATGGCTGATATTTCAGAGATTAAACTGAACTAAACAGTCCGATTTTATAACAGAGGAAAAAAAACATAAAAATTGAAATGTTTTATAGATTGGTTTTCACTAGATATTTAACAATCGAAAAAGAGAAATTGAAAATTTTACGTTTTTAATTATTGTTATTGTAACATTACAATTGCGTTATTAACTCTCTCATGTCGAGTTACATTATTAACTATCTCATGTCGGACGAGTAAGGCGTTCACCTGATGGAGAGTGATACGCCTGCCTATAACAACGTGGCGCTGCTTAGGATGGTATACTCTGCACCACATTGCGTTGCGGTGGTACCTACTTAGACCATCTTCAGCAAAAGAGACCTACTACCAGTAGAATACAATTAGTTCTTTCTTGATAATTTTTTTAAAATAGCAAGTTACCTCCTCGGTAATCTATGTACGAGTATTTGATATTGATATCAGATACTATTTGATAACAAGGGATAGACGACACATGCTGTTTCTCAACACACCGAACTCAATCCTAATCCTACGGGACCCAAAAACCCTGTGTTTACGTAGATACCACCGAAAATTATACTACGTGTATATTTTATTTCTATTGAGCATTTACGGTGTTTATTTTTAACCAAGTATGAATCTCAATTTTGACTTGAATAAATAAACACTATGTGAATAATTAATATTTACATAAATATTTAATTAATTTTATGGTATTATTTTCTGAACATCTAATTCCTGTATATATTTCATGGAAAATTTTGAAATATACCTTTGATGTACGGATTACTGCGTCATATATCTGACGATACATTGATCCCATACAACGAATAGGAGGATTACAACATCAATCTGTATTTTTCAAATTTATGGTCTCCTATTGTAACAAGGTTATACTAGTTACTATACTATTAAACACTTATAATAAGTATGATATTTTCTATTATTAGAATTTCATATAATTTCATGTGAGACACTGTAATCCAAGATAATTCTCTGACTCACACCGCATATGTTGACAAACCAAACACAGATACATATGTAATGGCAGCAGATTTATTACATGAGGGTCGTATTGGGTTCAAAAATGAAATTTTACCCTTGTTCATATACTACTACCATACGTGGCGCCTTAACAAAACCGACCTTTACGCTGCAGAGACAGATAATCTAGTTATCAGAAAACAATGTTTTACTTCACTAGCAATAATCGTGTGTCTACATCAATTTAGCAATTATAAAAAAAGCTGTTTTGATATATCGGTATAGAATATTAAACTTCTCGTCCACTTACAATAAAAAAATTAGATCAGGATCTACCTCTTGAATACTTTTATATGTATTTGTTTAATTATAATCTAAAAGAAACTTCTATAAAAGAGCTTTAATTACATACAATATAATAATTAACAATTTAATTAAAGATATTTTTTTATTTCTTTAAAGTCTACTAGAAAAACTTCAGTACTCTCTAACGATGAAAATTAAGTGATAGCTTTTGTAAAGTATTTTTCCTTGTATGATACAAAAAAAGAAAGTTTTGTGATTGCAGCAAATAATTTAAAAATGTAATTATTACAGTAAATCAATTAACATTCCCACTGATTTCACTAACTGTATCGTTCTTCAAACTGATACACCGTAAAGTTTATATACTACAAAAACTAGGTCCGCTATTTGCCAGTCATTACACAATAATATTATTAACATTTTGTTTCATAAATTGTTGCTGAAAATTTTACCAGTACGATGTCTATATAACGGAAACTAACATTTCCTGCAAATGGGACTGAAATTGTGAAAGCGGAATCTGTTTATCATTAAGACATGCTCGTTTTCTTATCATTTCTAATGCTACCTACTATATTTCCCTTGTGTTATCTAAAAATGTCCCCGGAGAGTGAAATTTTTGCTTCACGAAGGACCTATGGAGTTGTACCAATAGGGTACAATATATACAACTTCAGTCACAAAATCATTACAAAAAAATTTCTACCTCTTGCCATGAGTGATTTACACGGCGATAGAAATTAGTAAATCAATTTTATCGATAATGAAAATGAATGTTTTAAAATTTCGAAAACTGTAAACTATTAGACCGAGGATCATAAAAAATAGCACCTATATCCAATTCGCTGTAGATTGTTTTTGTTATTTTCTATGCACTCCCTATCAGATGTCGCTGCAGTTATTTCTCTTTTGTTCTCATTTCTTTAATATTCAATTCGCACATCGATTTTTCAATTCAGAGATAGAATAGATATAAACTTAGAAAAACAACATCAGGAGGGTCTAGCTATATAGATTGGTAAACTATACGCTACAACTACTATAAACTAACTATATAGATGGTGGTTGGTTATTGCTCACAATATGGCAAAGAGAATTAATTAATGGTTTAGCTAGCTATTATTGCTTGCTAGCTATTACTTCTTTGATATTTATTATAAGACTAAAGTCATTTTATAAAGGTCACACAATAATAAAGTTCTTTAGTTTCAAAAATGCTTGATTAAACATTTTTAAAAATTTCATTTTTATTTTACTTCATTCAAAAGGTTTCTGTTGTTATATGTGTTTCAGTGTTAGCGTCTAAGTTACAACATACAGATTATCAGCTATACAAATATCTTGAGTTATATTCTGGTGTAGAGATCTTGTTAAGGATTGTGTGTCTAAGCATAAATTTCAAAGCAAATACATACAATGCCATGTTACCTAGGATACGTCATAAATTCACATAACCCTTATAATTCACAATTCGATTTGAAATGGGAGACATGTCCAAGTGAATTTCACACATTATTATTTTTTTACCACTTCTTCTTCTTCTTTCTCCTGCCCTGGTCCCACTTTATGTATGTTTTTATGTATTATTTTTTTACCACATTATTTATCTTTTTATTTATCACATTATTATTAATTATTTATCAAATGTAAATGCATTTAACAATCATAAATTATTTATTATATTAATACATATACACATGATATTAAAAGTATTTTTCATATAGGTAACTACATTTTGAATTCGGTGCCTATATCTATTATTTCATACTAATTCTAGTAAAGATACGCAACGATTTACTTTAAAAACATAAAAGCGGTCTTCACTTCTTGATTTAGTCATTTGTTTTCTTTAAGATAAATTATACTTGGTTAACATTCTGTTGAATAGATAAACATATATCAGTGTATATAACCAGATATCAATATGCTGTAATGCAATAACAGTGCTCCAATGAACAATTATACATATGCTATTCATACTAAATATTATATATTGGGATTATTATATTATATCTTAATAGCTTGTAATAACCGAACCTTTTAATCATTTGTTGGGCCAGGTTAGGTACTGTTAAAAAATTCTTAGGCAGGTACGGTTGTCTATAAATCTTCACCAGGTCATAGGTCCACATAATGGATAGAACGATAACCTAGTGAAGACAGATACACTGGAATTAAATACAGATAGAATTGCATCGACCGCGCTGGTAATAAAATCAGTTTCGTCAACAGTGAACAAGTTTGTCTTCATCAATCAATAATCGAATAGTGTTGATTATTGCCTTTTAACTACATTAAAAGAACCCTTTTCAGAAATATTGTAATGTACATGACTGCGACAAGTTAGTCACCAAAGTATTTAAATGGCTGTAGAATTTTATGGTGCGCTTGTAAACATTATTTGTAGTTGGCTTTTACAGTTCCTTTTGTGAGCAGGTCGCAGGCTGTCGCCGATGAATGGGTCCGCTGAGCCGTGACCGGTGACTGAAAGAATGGACTCGTTAACTTCGGCCCGCTCGTAAATCAACGCGACCTTTATATTAGTCTCGCCTGCAAATGAGCAACACTTTCGGTGATATTCAAAATTAGCTGAAAGTACATCGTTTGAGGGAGCATTGAATAATATTTAGGTTTCTCGCAGCCATTCTTTTCAGGATTGTGATATTTCTTTTGGGAATGTGTGGTAGATGTTTGACGTTTAATAAGTTTTTTACGAGACGAGCAAGGGGTTCATCTGTTACTAAGTAATATGCTTTCTTATAACGACGAGGCACTGGTTAAGATGGTATACACAACACCACATAGAGCTTGTCGCTATAACACATAAGATGATAAGTCTTATCATCTCAATAATTTCACTACCCTTTAAATTGGAAAACAGTAATGTTTGCTCATTACAGTTTGTCGACAGAAATACGAGCTGTGGTGGTCCTATCTGCCTAGACGGTTACGGGCAAGAGATCTTTACCACAATTTTGACATTGACGTTTTTCGCATAAACTTATTTGATAAATCATCACAGTCACTTACTAAAAACTGAAAAATTATATTATTAATTTTGTGACCACTATTATAGATAAGCATAGGACTCATAAATAGTAACGCGGCGCGACAAATAATATAAATAGAAAATTTTAAAAAGTTTAATAACACTACTAAAAAAAAATAGGACTGAAACACAAAATTTATATCTTTAAAATTTTATAAATTCACTGAAGAATACGTATGAGAAATACCGTCTTTTAAATTTTTTTATTTAAATAGTAGGATAGAACAAATTTGTATAACGTACAAGATAATAATTACAATGATTATAATCAAATTGTAATCCAGCAGTGGACGTCTATCGATTGAAATGATAATCAAAATCATGTAGCGTATTATTAAATACATGATCGTAAACCTTTTTAAACTAACAATAATTTATGACACAACAAAACTAAGAGAAATCTGCTAAGCATGTATTTATTCATATTGTAATTTTTTATCTTTAGATTTCCTTAGTAATTATGATGTAATAAATAAAAGCAACTTTTTGCGATCTTGGTTTTTCCATTGAACTTTTACTAACTATTTTTATGAATTTTCATTAATTTAAAAACTAGAATAATTGTTTTATTAAAGATTAAATACAGAAGCGAGTTTCTAGGAAGAAAACTATTGTGAATGATTCATTGCATATATTGCAACAGACATTATTTTCCTTTAATTTATATAAGCCGCTTTCGTTTGGAGTAATAATGTTTAAATATCACCGCAATATATATTTCTGCAACTAAGCAGTATTGTGCAAACATTACTGTATTCTGAGAAGAAGCACGCTGTAGTAAAATTATTCTCTGCAATCGTATCTCTCAAAGCGTTGAGTACAATAAGGTGAAGTGCAAGCATTCAAATTAGCGCTTCATTGCCGCTGGAAAGTCCTTTAACAGGCGATTGTTTTATTTATTTTGCCGCTATGTTAAACAGAAAAAATTAGAATGTTATTTTGCGCTATTTAAGCTTTTTTATACCCCTTAACCAACTGCGAACTAATTCATAGTTCCTTTAATATTTTTTTCAAAACATTGCCTTGTTGTGTTAAATATTTTACTGTACGCAGTAGCGCTTGCGTCGACGCTCAATTAAATTTTTACTGCTCACGTTTCGCTGCTGGTAAATAAAAAAAAAAAGTTAAATAAATTGTCATTTAGATATACGTAGTGGTAATAAAACAACAATATGGTGGTGTATAAAGAGAAACAAACATCACGAATTATTCTTTATCTAGCGTCACCAACTGCAACATTTATTTTAGCGCAAGTTTCACTTGTACAATTTAATATACTAGTTTTTATGGCAGTATAATTTTTGTTCAAAGGTTTTAAAGCATTTAAGCTTTGAAAAAATAACAATGTGAAAACTAAAGCTAATATTTTCTAACGTTTTCATTAAGAAATAATGTTATTGCAGAACTATACGCAGAATATTACGACTTGCGATCGTTGTTTTTAATTATGTTGACTCTACATTAAATATGTTATGTTATACTCGTTTATTTATAGTTTTATATCAGTCCTATATTTCAACTTAACTTTTATAACTGATATATTATTGCCTTCGATTTCTTTGAATAAAACTGTCATCCACCCACCACACCACTGCAGGTTATAATAAATATAAAGATATATAAAAATTATAATACCTTTATTAACACATGTTATTATAATACTCGTAGCTGTCCGTTGCATTTGTAACTAAAAATTTAAAAATAATATAAAATTAATAAATTCAAAACGTTGTTACTATTACTACTATATATATATATATAGCAAATTCAGTCGTACATTTGGCATAGCGACATCCGATTCTGCACGGAGGCAAGCCAAAACAGGGAAGATATTAGTAGGATATTCAATGATTAAAATAAAAAAATCCTTGTCCTATATATAAAGAGACAAGGTTGTGCATGAACTATTCTGTTCAAATGCAATCTAAACATTCGAGTTTTCTCTCAATGTTTTCTTGAACTGGAAATGAAACAGGTACCGAACTTGAACTTGTATAAGACACAGAGTCGCTTTACAAACTGAGCCATTATTATTTTCTATTTAATAGTTGTAAGAAATAAACTACTAAAGATTGTTAAGATGCTCTGAATAAAATTTTTAAAATTTTTTGAAACTTAAAAGATACGTTTATATTTAAAAAAATTATATAATTAGTAATTGAACACGCAATATGGAATAGAGTTTTCAAATGCAATTAATATTTTTTGTAATACGAATTGATTTACACCAATAAAACATGTTATAACTATTTCGTAGTGTCCATAAAGCGATAGTCCATGCAGCGTGACTTGGTCACATCAGCTGCGATTAAATTCATATCGGGATGATTGAATTGGAATTTAAGTTCGATTTCAATTATGATTTCTACTTAGTTATTAGTTTTGAATTTATTTAACTAATTTTAAATCAGTCGTAATATTAGTATTAAATATTAGAGTTTAACACGTTATCTGTTCTGTTACTCATTTTTATTTACTATGGTTTCTTATTCGGCGTAAACACTCATACTTTGATTTTTTTAAATTGACAGCTATGCATTACAAACCGATGCGTTATGTGTATTTTCAATATTATAGAGGCACGTAAAATAGTTGAGTGTGGTGCTACTATCCAAACTCCACTGACAATGGCTTCGGAATCGTGCTAAAAAACTCAATACCATAAGGCAAGGCGTCAGCTGCAATGTTATCAGAACTATTTCTTTCAGTTTCTTTGTTGAATCTGAGGTATGTGTGCCAACACGCAATTTTAGTTAAAGATAATGTAAGAAACTTTATTTAGCAAAAGCTGTTATTATGTTGCTACCTCTTAATATAATAAAAAATGCGCTTATCATAGCAGTATTCTTATGAGCTAGATGTAAATAAAAAGTACAGAAGTAAGTAAATTATATTTACTATATATTATAACTACATATCTGTATTCAGTGGCGGTGCGTCGAGTTAAATGTTAATTATAAATGATTGACTTTATACGCGACACTTGTTTCATCGTTCCATTTGTATAAATCAATATTAAACGCATTAGTGCAATGTCCGTACTGAATGTGAAATAAGGCGATGCCCAAAATTAAATAAAGCAGCGAGTATAATAAATACCTTAGCTATATTTAAATGTATATGATTCTTCATTATTGCGGAGTCTAGTTAAAAGCAATTAATCTCTGATTCTAATATATGCTGTTGACGAATAAGAATTTCAAACAAACCTAATTTCTCTGAAATCACTATAAATTATCTTTTTATGTATACTTTTTTACCTGTTTATTTTTTGAACTTGTGTATTTTAAACGTGAATATATGCTAGTCTTTTGCCTCTCTTGCATTTATATTAAATTTGGTGTAAAAATTGACGAAAACTTTTGAGTAAAGTTATTAAATAAAACTTGTTTAATAATCTAGAGATAGTTTTAGTAATAATCCCAAAACTTTTTAATATCGTTAACGTCATAATTGGAAGCAGTCTTAAAATAGAAACAATGTTATGGAAGAAAAGTTACTATCCAAACGTAATATTTACCTAACTATGAACTGGCAGACGACTTTTTTAGTTTGTGCCCTGGTTATTTATCGCAAGATGCACGCGACAGTTAGGGTGTTACTAATAGCCCAGGTTGTGAAATTTTATTCCCATCGACTTAAACCTCTACCCTCCCCAGTAAACTAAGCTAACGGCACGAACAAATTACCATATCTGCCTTGCTTGATAAACATGGCTATCACAAATTATGACTATATGTAGCTTATAGCAAATATACGTTAAATTCATAATAGACAAGGTGTACCGGATAATATAACTTATATGCAATGAGGCTATTAAGTTATACCTATATATATGATAAACTACTTTTACGGGTTACATGTTTTAGTTTCATATGTATCCTTACCCGAACTTCATACTTACAAAAAAAATATCATATTAATATTTCAGAAATTTGTAGAGCAGGTTTAAAAAAAATTTGCTTGATAATGATGAAATGATTCATTTTAAATATATTGGAAGCTACGGCGTAGAGCTGCTACGAACTCTGTTTTAGAGGCCATTTGCGCGAATCAATTAAAAAGAAAGTTGTAGAATGTAACTCAATCAATCAAAAATAATATCCTGTAACGTATAAAACAAAAAGCAGTGATAGGCTAGTGGTTTGAACGCTGCCCTTCCACTTCGAATCTGGCCTGTACCAATGGACTTTTCAATTTATGCGCATTTAGTATAACACCAACTAATATCACCCAAATCCTCTTCCCTCGTCTCTCTCCTCTCCCTTATATTATATAATTAATATATGTTTATACTTTCTAGCTCGCGGAGTCCGGATCCGCGAGCGCAGGGTCCGATGAAGCTTTCACGGCCATAATAGTGGCCGA
>DWLS01002646.1:0-17619 GCA_018246255.1 Pachliopta kotzebuea | reverse complement strand
TGAGAACCGCCCCGGAATGCGGGTGTACCTTGTGTACGCGGTGTGTGTGTAGCTGGGGCGCCGCACTCTGAAGCGAGTTTAAGAATATACAATTATCGATATATTTAACAAACAATGTTTAAGACCTTTTTGTTTCCTTAGGTACAATTATTAAATTAAACTACTGTTTTTTTTTGTGGCCTGTAAAATATTATTAAATTGATACATCATATGCTTTTCTATGTGAACTAAATTATGCTATGAATGTGTGCTATGAGTTTGGTCAGGCGGATATTATAGTATGGCAAAGCATTAGCATGCTCTGATTATTGCAAACGAACGGGATCAGACAAGTTTTAAAGGTCTTGTAGGAATCACTTTCCCCATTTCACCACGCGGTACAGGGAATGGTATTGCGCGTCCAATCGATGCGGTTGCATGGATCGCTTCCCTTGCGACCGCAACTCGGTCAGAAATCACCCAGTCTGTACTTCTCGTCGTATATTTTGCAGTTTCTCTAAGGTCACAATCTCTCTATAACCATTATCTAAATTGTTTTAAGTTGAAATTTGTTCAGGGTACGAATATTTAAATATCCCTTTATATTTTTGCCTTGGATTAATGCCGGAGCCTTGTATTCTAAAATTTGGATGGTGATAGAATTTTTGCAAACCCGCTTGTCCTAGCTACCTCTCTTATATTATCAATATACCGATATAACAGCATTGCTGTGGTCTTTCGGTTAATATATATGAGCCAAAGCATTTTGTGCATGCCAGCTTCACTATCCACGGCATAATTTTCACTTAATATTAAGTAAAATCAAAGCCAAATCTTATTTCAATGTCTTCCTTGAAAACTAGGTTCACTTAAAAAAAAAAATTATGTGAGAAACAAAACGAAAATCGGAAATAATTCGAAAAGCAGCATTTAGGCCACGTGGTGAATAAATAATTTTTACTCTGTTCTTGTTAAAGAATGCTTTTAGTCCCAACAGTCCCACTGTTAATTAAGTTGGCTGTTTATGCGAGTGTTCAGATTCTTTTGAACAAATTTGTAAATATGTTGTTTTCGTTATTAATCAATAATAGTACCGAATATTTGTAGTAATTGAGACTCCGGCGTAATTTCCTAATAATTTGAATGGATGTTAAGAGATCATCCTTTTTTTTGTTTGATAAAGAGATAGGTCGAGCAAGGCCATTGCCTTGCTTAGGTCATTACCTAATAGCTATTGCCTACGTCATTACCTAATAGAAAGTAATATGACTGTTCTTAACAATAACTTGACGCTGATTAGGATGATGTACATAGCAGCATATTGCGCTAGTCTCCCTGTGACTCAAGAAGTTCACTGTTGTTTATCTAGTAATTTTGCTAGTTTACTCAAACCTTACGCTTACCCTTCAAATTGGAATACAGTAATGTTTGCACAGTACCGTTTGGCCGAAGTAAAAGCTGTGGTAGAACCGATGTATCTTTTCCATATGTTAATAGAACAGCTGACTATAATGTTGATTCTGATTCGTCATGCTATTATAAATTAACACAAGATGCTTCACCGCTACCTAGACACTTGAATATTCTGTTTATTTATTCTAACAGGTTAAACAGCTTAAGAATGCTTTTCGCGTTTATAATACAGATTACGAAGCGCATTCTTGTTCGCCGAGATGCAACAACTTTTCTTTAACCGCGCTCTTATTAAATCAGGAAGCGTAGTTAGGTGGTTATTTATTGCAATGAATCCTGCTCTGTTTGAGATATATAAACAGTATATAAATATAAGAAGGATGGTATAGTAAAACAGTGAGATCCTCCGTAATTACTAAATCATCAAATATAACTAAATCTTTCGTCTGTACAAATACCAATAGGTGAAACTTTTATTTAAATGTTTGCAAAAACTTTTGCTACGAATCTAAAAATGTTTCTCTGCATAACTTTCTTTGTTTGTTTCAAAAAATCACCAAGATGGCTAAACTAATTTAGGCAATGCGGCTAGGAATTGATTAAATTTGAATTTACAGTCAAAACTTCTGTCGTACGTAAAGTAGTGTATATATATAAAACTCATTTAGGTTATCGGAGTCAACATTTCATTAGAGTTATTGTATCAGTAAAAAACAATTAAACATCTTTTTACAATTTACAATGTTTAACTAAATGTTTTTAAAGTTAATCTAAACTAAATTTTTGTTATGCACTCATTTGCCGTTATCAAGTAATTGATATTTCATGGAATGATTTCAAAGTCTAAAGCAATTACGGGTCGGTAATGTAAATAATACCCCCAGGTCATCGATGTCTTCCAAGTTGATTGTATGGAGAATAACGTAGATACCCATTTCTAAGGAGAAGTACCTTGAAGATAAAATTATATTTCATGATCCTAAATGTATTACTTTATAACAAATTGACATACGTTAATCGGAAATTTTTTAATTTCTTCATAGAGTAACAATATCAAAATATTAATTAATGAAAAGTTTAACAAATGACTCCTATCGATTTATAAATTTCATCACCTATGTAAAAAAAGTAAATTTTGAAAAATTTTAGTTAAGATTATAAGTTTTCTCAGTATAAATTTATTTCTTAAAATTTTACTAGATATAGGAGGAATGGTTCAAATATGTTTATTGATTAAAAAACAACGACAAGAAATTTAAAATATATTTTGAGTTAGAGTAATCGTTTTTATTTTTTGGTGTTATATTAAACTTTCGTAATGAAAAATTAATGCTTATATTATTATACCTATTTTTATATAGAAACATTTAATATAGTTCACGGTGTATGTCGTAGACAATTATTGGAGGTGGCTGGTGGCACTAAGATTTCAATTTAACTTATAGAACAGCATTTAATTTGTGAATACTTAACATTCATCATCACAATTTACGATAAATTCATTTTTTGACATTCACGAGTAGTCATTGATTCATTTTATTAATATATTAGTACCAAAATTTTTATGTACTCATAATTATGAAATGTTGAACTGATAAAGTGTAAAAGTTTTTTTTTCAATTAGCACAGTAGTTGCTTAGAAAACCATTAAATAAAAAAAAAACTCTTTTAGTAGCTTACTAAGGTGTCTAGTTTCTTGACCACAATAAGTGAAATCTGACGCGCTTTACATCTCATTGATGAAATGAAAAACTGTATCGGTATAGAAAATCAGCCCGCTGAATGACATTGAAAGTGAAAACGAAATGCCATTGGCTTTGTACGGCCAATTTATGTTGATACATTGTCACACGCAACTTAAGGTAACATTAGGACATTATAACGGATCCCAGTAACTGGTTACTAGCCTATGATTATTGCATAAGGCGAAACAACACTCTTTAATCTATTATTGAGATATGAACATCAGTGAGAACAGGCCGCGGGCTATGGAAGACTGCTGTTTAGTTGCCGTGCTTTTATTATTTGAGTACGAGATTCACAAACGTCTGAGTCGTTAGCAACGGACAGGTTTCATTACGCATACCAAAGAACATCTTGTTAAGTCGTATCGTATCTAACGTTTCTAATTTATGCGGTAAATTGTTTTCTTTTACTACTTGTGCATACAAATATAATTAATTGCTGTAATAGTACGACCGCTGTTTAATCAGACGGTACAAACTCGTCCGGGCGAATCCATTAATATGTACGCGTGGTAATGAATTCCAAAAAAAACCGTTAATTAAACAATTATTGTGTATACGTAAAGATATTTTTTGGTCATCATCTGTTCACTTCCATACACGGAGAGTGGTTTTTTATTATTTTTTATCGTAACGACGAAGGCATAAGACCGCGGGTGCGCATTACGAGCATAAGTTTCGTGGCTAATTAGTGCAATCTTGCAAGCTGGGTCTCGCCGGACCATACCAAAAATACGCGTCTTCTGTGGAGATTGTTATTTGGGAATTCGCTCTTATTTCACTGGATATATTTTAGGGTACCGTACTATCCCGGTAAACAAAAAAGAGAAAATTTTAGTTCGTACTAATTTCACATAATTAGCCATTCAATCGGATCTTTAGCAATGGAGAACTATCACAATTAAAAATGTATTCGAAAAATTTATTTCGGTTACCATTACTTAAGCGGTGTATCATTTGATCATGTTATTCACGATTCTTTCGTTTACTTTTTAAAGGTTAGCTGCAGCTTTTTTTTATTATTCAATGTTAAAGATATAATGGAGATAAAAAGACATGTAAAAATATACGGAACACCTTAGTTACGAAGAAAATATCCTTAAGTTTTTCTTTTTTTATGAACATGTCACGGAGAAGACGTACGGTCGGAGTTTTTTCTCAGAGGAGAATGGACCACTTATTTGGCAGTACGTATGTATCAACATCAATTATATAGTTAACTGTATCCTCGGACAAGTGTTATAGGGTTCTCATACAAAAAGCTTATTAAAATATCACGAAAACGATTGGAAGCTGTAATACAGGTATGTGAAGCAATAACGGCGATTTTATTGCGAAAAACTAATAGATCTGGTCGATTATTTACTTTTGGTACGTTCTACTAAAAACTATTTTCGGTTCTGTCTTTTGTATCTCTCCTTGCATACATGTAAAGGAACACAAGAGAAAAGAAAAAAAGTTATAATATGAAAATATATATTTAATTAAATGAGTTTATACTAAGAAACGGTTATAGCAAATATTTATTATTCGATATATAAACGGACGATTAGTTTTTCATTTTTATTTGGTTTCAATTACGAGATCTGTCTCTTAGGAAAATGTCTTGTGGCCCAAAAGTGGAAACATTTAGGGAGCTGTTAATTTTATATATTTTTTTACTGTTAGATATTTTACACCATATGAGACTTATTTGTCCTGATGCTAAACGATACTATTACAAGTAATTATGAGATAAGGTATGTTTACGTAATACAACATAGTGTTTATTATCCTGAGAGATTAAGGTACTAAGATATATAATAGATATTGTTACCTACGTAATTTCAAGAATTAAATTTGCCTTTAAATGTGTGCAGTCATATTTTCTGTTTAGCCAATCGTTATCGCTCACTTTTATTTGTTTATAGTTACTTTGACATTTTGAGTTCGTCTGCCGGATTATACGACCAAATAAATTACAAAGTCCGTTATGAGTACTCACAGCATATGCTTTGTACCATCCTACCCTCGATTTTGTTTAAAGATGTAGCAACATAGTTGGTTTATGTTAATTTAATACCATTTCCGAGATGTCTTCCATTAAGCTATATAACTTTCTACAGTTCAAGCCCGCGGAACGAAACAGAAGAAACCTGTTGCGCCCGCGCTGAATTTATAATATGACTGGTGACGACTCGACCTGTCAGAGAATCTAGATTGTGAGCCGAGGGTTCCGTACGATTAACGAGTATCCACATGTACATATTGAATGTATTAAATTTAATATTACATGTCCAATTTTGTCAGTGCTCGATTTGCAGTGCATTTAAATTGACCAGCGACAAAACTTTTGATCGTTAAGAATGTTACTTTGTATCAGAAGTCTTTGCCAAATATTGCAGTACTAATTTTAGTATTTAAAAAGAACGTCATACCAGGACCAATGTATAAACACTGAAGGCGAAGTTATATAATTAACAAGTTACTTATTCAATTATTAATGAGAACAATAAAAGCGTAATGTATCCTTTTGGTCGTTTATTTGTATAATTTCGGTGTTGCAAATTTATAGCCGATGTTTTAAATGGTTTTAACCTAATTCAGGGAACTCCGCCTGTAAAGACCGGTTCGCGGGTGTGTCGGTCGGAGCAGTTGCACCGGGCACTATATAATTTAGTAATACTGGGCGACATTATGCACAATAGTGTCGACGCTTATCGTCACAGCTACCGTGTAATTATTGATGGCCGGTGCATTTATTATCGATGCACGACCAATTTATCCAGCGCTATCGCAAGGTTTCCCGATTTGTATTAACCATGTTAAAATGAGCCATAACCACATCTAACGCACTCGAAAGTGAGGTGATAATCGAATTTGTTCGATTTTACGTCTATAATTACAGATGCTGGTGGCGGTTGGGTTATAATTTGTTATTTAATTGAAGCAACGTATACATGTATATTTTAACAAGCGCAGTAACGTATACACGTGATCAGTTTAAACGTGTATTAATAGTGCGATAATTTTTAAGTAAGCGATATGCAAACGAAATGCTTTTGAACGACTATTAATGGTAGATCGTTTAAGTAGTTCCTTTTCTACCGACAAAGAGTGCAGTGCAAAAATTTGTTGAGTTTCGGATTGAAGAGTATTGTTGGTAGTTAAATTCATGGGAGAACGAGACCTAAGATGTGTCTCAAAACAACAATCACTATATTGTGTATATATCATCCTCACCGGTTTTATATAGCTTTCTGTTACTTAAACCCAAGTAAAGTTTCAGCTCAAAAAAAAAATCATCTTGCATCAAACAGATACGCGAAGCCGCTGGTTCCTGAACTGTAAACTGGACCTGTATCTCGAGAAAAGAAAATAAATCGATATTTAATACAACTTATTTTAGATATCAATCTATTCTCAGAAATAAAGTCCTTATAAGGTAGATTGTTTCAAAGAACTTTAAATGAAGAGGTGTTAATAATCAAAGTAAAAATCTTTTATATAGATTACGGATCGGCAACCATTTTTTGGAAGAGAGATAAAATCAATCAAAATTACAGATATATTTAACGTATTATGTTTTTTAATATTATACTTCTGACTAAATCACTGTCAATTTCTAAATAAGTTGCTCGACGACTTATAGACATTGCGTTGCTGTTGTTTAATTAATGATACATAAATAATCCTGTTGATCTATTTTTTCTATAAAGGTGATATTGGTCTAAAAAGTAATGAAGTAGCAATCGCTAAAAGCCTGACACGTGACCTTAGGCTTCGTTACGGAGTCTATATCTAAAGCTGCAGGCCGATAAGCAAGTTTGCGAGTTTATTAGCGTTCAGCCGTACTGTACTCTAATTAATTTATCGGGTCCTCATCAAAATATCTCCGCAAGGCATGAGGTCCTAACCAAAGTAAGGCGCGTCGCCCTTATCTGGATTGACACATGAATCCGGTGACTATGATACGGTGTAGCGGATATACCTTCCAATCCAGTTCACATTTTTCGTTAATTGTCCTCGTATTGCTTATTTCACTTCGATGTGCGATCATGTGTGAGACATGTAAAGTTGCGTAAAATGCTTTAGATGTTTGTGTTGATTATTTCGTCGATAATTAGTCAGACCCGGCGGACGCTGTACTTCCTGTGTATATTTATGTAAATCAAACACAAGACCTCTATTAATTGGAATTCGTTAAATTCCTTTTAATCATCAATGACTTCTTACTAAAGTATGTTCACACCGCTCGTTTTGCTGATAACTGACTGGAGAGTCGAAGAGGTTGGTTTTTTTTTTGTGATCATAATCAAAATCATGTAATTATATACCTGTGTGCAGTTACAAAAGAGAAAATCATATCAAACTTATAAAAAATAATTATCATTATTGGGGTTAAAGTAAATCAAAAGCTTCTTCGAACATAAAAACAATTTTCGAGCTAACGTTATATTATGCCTTTCATATAACATAGTAGGTCTTGTTAAAATTGGTCTACTTTTTTCAGAGTTTACTCGGGACCAATGAAGAGATGAAAAAAAATTAACTAGAATATTTATTCTCACGTTGTTTTAAATTAGCTGTTTTTTGCTATATATATAGAACATATTTTAAACAGACTCAATTTTGTATTCAATTTATCGATTATCTGCTGACTTAGCAACGTTTAAAAATGTACGATTATAAATTATAGATAATAAATTTATTTATAAATGTAAAAAAACATCAAGTAGGTTACATATACAACATTATTCTATTTTGTATGTGTAAATTAATATCATATCTATTAGCTCTTAAGTATTAACTTTGTACGATTTCTTTTTTAGTATGTTATTAGATTTTTTAATGTAAGAAAAGTTTTCGCAAGATATCTTGTTCTTGTTTACCACTAGAATGACTATGGGCCTATTTCATCAGCCGACCTTGCTTTCCATTAATTAAGCATGTCGCTGGGCACAGGTGATGGATCGGTCACCTGCCCGTGGTCACCGGAGATATACTTACTGGATAAGACTTAATGTTTTTGGCTTGGTATAGCAAATTGATATCGTTTTCCTAAATATTAACAACTCGATTTATTATGAAAACAGATTTTTTCTGTTTCTAAACTTACGTACGTAGTTTTTCATTTGTATTTTGTATATGTGACTATTTTATGTAACTGTTGAAAAAGTAAGGACACTAATAAAATTATTGGGGTACAGATTTAATACCTCATATTTTAAGGCGACGAAATGAATGTGCACGTTTCGTCTCTCTATGGTACAATTTTTAAGAAGGATATAACAAAGTGCTGATGTAATAGTCTGTACAGTGTACGTGTAGTTATGTACTATAATATATACAGTTTGGTACATTAAGTCCGGTTTTTCTTTGTTTTGTGTGTACAGACAAATTCGTTAGTTAATCAAATACGTGGTTTTATTCAGTGTTCAGATGAGCTACATATGTCAAGACATATTACATAATATTTATATACTATTAATAATCAAATTTTTTAACTTTTTATAATTAAATTACACATTAAAAATGGTATTGTATACTTCTAGACTTACTATATATCCGATTCGCTTCTCACCACAAGTTCTCTCTCAAAATCACGCAACTAACCGCAGACTTGTCCATTTCATTGTATATGTTTCACTTTTGATGGTTTTTAAAATAAGTCTTTTTTTATCAAATAGGTAGAGCTTCATTATGTCTAGATTTGATTAAAACTAGGTTACAACATTTAAAAAATAAAAGTGTTCTTTGAGAAAAATATCGTGACAATAAATTGCTTTACCAAAAAAAAAAATGTTTTTTGTAACCAATTTAGTTTTTATACCATAATCTACCTAATTTATGGTTTTATATAATATTATAGTGATGGAGCAACGAAAACCTTTTTAACTCTCATATTTTTTATTACCAATGAATGTAATTTTCATCGTATTTTTCGCTCTGTAATCTAATGCGATTTCAAGCTTTTAGTGTAATGACAGACAGTAATCAGCTTGCTAAACAGAATTTATATGATACCATAAAAATTATTTCTTACAAAAAAATTAGCAACAGCAACGACCACAAAAGTTCTAAGGCTGCGCAGGCGATCGTCAGTTTTTCAATAAGCAATAAATAATGTAACGCAACGCAACGGCGGGCTGCGCACGCGCCGCTAACAAGGCGCCCGCGCCGTGTCATCGTTGTGCAACTGCCCCACCCTGCGCTACCACTTCTAAACACACTCCAACTTATAAACTTACCGAGTCCATTTCGAGTCATCTCTTTTAACTACCACAGTTTATTGTAATACGGATGTTATTAGTCCTGTTTCGGAGCTAAATGTCGACTGGTTTGGTTTAGTTAGTCGCCTGGATAGCTATTATTCCCATATTGTAAATCTGTTTCAGGTCTATAAGAGTTATAGTACTTCATATTAACGTGCTTCACGATCCACCTTATTATCACTTGACATAATGTAAAATTTTGGTCCAGTAAGAGGAGATGAAAGAAATTGGTTCTGAATTGCGCCAATAGCAAAGATTTGGACGAGATATTAAGATTATCACCATTGCTTATTTGTTTAATTTTAATATGTAATTAAAGCTAATACGCAGCTATGTATCATTAATTTGTTTGAAATTAAAAAACGTATTGTTTTGTAGTATAAAGTTTTATTTTTATCTTCTCGGCTATCAACAGCAGTCGAATATTCAATTGAATCAATATTCTTCTTGTTCAGTAATCTGATTTCATTCTTCTTACGATTTCTTCTCATCATTAACGGCTTGTTTCATCATTAGAGTAAATTTGGTCAAATTGATGTTGACATTCGTCAAAGAGAACATATTTAACATATAACAAAATTCCGTATGACGTAGTGATAATTCACTTAAAATAATAGTTGTTAGTATTATTTTTTTGTTTCAAGTAAATAACAGCTTTTGCATTAATTTTTTTTTTAACATTTCTTTATCGCTCATCTCTTATCACTTGGACCAACATAGTAAACAGTGATTCCGTTAAAGTCGCATTCAGAATGATAGCCATAGTTACACTGCGCTGGACCTAGATCTGTACTAGATTATTTGCGTAGGAATTTATTGACTAGAAGTTTTTATTGCTACCTTTATTAACAATTAATTCATGTTACAGAATAAAATCTTATTTGAGTTGTAGGTACACGTTCTTTTTTTACTCAAAACATGTATTCACTTGTTAATGATTGCAAGGTTTCGTGGAAAATTTATTAAAATGCATGTAGGACTTGAAATGATAAAATATACTTATCACGTGATGATCGGAAGGGTTAACGACCGTGTGACTAAAGTAATTATTCATTAATGATGTATTTCGGTGTAACTGTATCTTCTCCCTTAAGAAGATCATGTTTAAATGTTGTCTGTTAACTCTGAAGGTAGGCGCGACCATCTTGCGCAAGGTGGAAATGTTACTCGGCGGATGTGATGCCGGTCCACTCCCGTTCATTACGTAACCACTACATCTTCCGTCTGCCATTGTACACAACGGTCAATTAGTTAAATAAATTGAATGGTTTGCCAATATGGCCGTCTCGATGTTTCTGGGCGGTTTCGTTTGTCGCAAATTAATGGCAATAAAGTATAATCGTATCGTAAACATTCGCGAGGCTGCGCAACGACGCACGCCTCCGGCGCCCTTCCATACCAAAATGGCGTACTATTTGAATACCATTTGAATTAGATCTCTATGTCTATTTGTATAGATCTATCCATATCTTAGTGGAATGTTTATGGCATTATAAGCCGTATTACATATTGTACTTTATCTTCGTTGTTGGTCGATGTTACGCCTACAATTTATGATACTTCGTATTTTACTCTAAAGCTTACTGTACTAATAATCCACTTACTTTTAAAAAGTATTTAATTTTTTATTTGTTCATTATACCTTTTTTCATTATTAAGAAAACAAAGTGATTGTTTAATATGTAAATTCAGTTATTAGTCTTAAAATCTTCAGTGTTTTTTTTTTATGTTATCATTTTACATTTGCTTGTGACGATTGGTGATTGTTTTTATCGTATTAAAGTTTTTTTGAGAATTACTCGGGATTAAAGGTTTCTTTTTCTTATATTAACAATTTTGGAGATTCCCGGTGAGGATAAAGTTGAATTAGTGGTGTAGTTACATGATAAAACTTCTGTAATCTCTTATATACTTCGGAATTTAAATTACATCCTGAAATATGTTTCTATGAAAAGGATATTTTCAATATACATTGAATGACATTAAAACGTTTTTTTTTTAAATATGTAAATTTATTGAGAACAATTCATTTTGATCTATACTATATCGATAGATATAACTCTACCGAGATATAAGTAGTGATTGTTATTCAGATATTTTAAGGAAATTTAAATGTTTGCAATAAGATAGGAAAAGAAAAACGTAAGAGATTTTGTATTATTTATTTTACTTTGACAAGGTAATCGGTGACCTTTGAATAATTAATAGGTATCAAAAGTACAAAACGACAAGGTAATAATAATCTCTATTTCATATAAATTATAGTGATAAGTTAAATAGCATCTCTTTATACGTTTCAAAGATAAATTTGGTACGAGTACATAGAGTAAAAAAGTAGGCACTGATGTCTTTTTATGTAAATTTCGCAGGATTTCTTATTTTCATTAATAAAATTCATAATACCTTCATGTTTACTTAAGCTTGCGTATCACCAAGTAATTTCGATAATGAACGTCTTTGTTCCATTTCGCTGCTATAATTTTACCATACATAAAATTGTTTAATACTCTGTATTTGAATTATGAATATATATATTGTTAAATCATTCACAAATAACAGATCGTAAATGTGAATATTTTAAAATATAAATTTTTTATCAATACTCGTAACAATATTAGAGATCTATCTATTCTTAAAGGAACGATGAGAGTAGTTCTTTGAAAGTTTTTAAGCATAATGGATTGTTAACGATTCTAATTGCAGCCAAGTAATAAATAAAATCACAGATATGTAACTTAATTTAGAGTTTTAATTTCGAAGGTAATCCAATTTCTCGATTTTATTGTAGTAGATAATCGTATTATATATAATTTATAATCTCGAAACGTAAAATAATATGTTTGCTTTTCGTAATATTTGGAAACTTAACAATCGCGAATTACACAGTTCTCGCATTCCTGTGCAATGAAGCAATAAAACTAAATAATTTACGCAACACACACTATATTAATATTCTTTAGAGATATCCGATCAAATCTAAACAACGTTTCTAACATTTCATTAAAATATTTATATTTATAATATCTTCAATAAGCAACAAATTATACATATTTATTGGTAACCGGCGTTTCCTTTCAGACTACGTCACTAAATATTTTACATCAAAGAAGCAAAATTTATACATTAATAGTATAAGAAGTCAACTTACATTCATACAATACTTATTGATAATTTCTAAATCTATGATAGAGAACACTCTGAACACTTAACGTATTTTGACACTTCGGTCGTTTATGCACTAGGGATATATTCGTATACCTAGTATATTACTATCGGTAGTGAAATTTCGGTACGGGAACTAAATTATTTTGCACATTATTATATTTACATTAAGTACACGAAACAGTATCACTTCGCTAATACAATCAAGTAACCAACCGTCGCGGTGGTCAGTATTTAAGATTTCTCTAGACTGCGCCAGAATAATAAGTAGGAGGAAAAATCTAGTGGGTTCGGTAACACAAAGGAGTATTTACAGAGCGTTTGTATATAATACAGTTTAGGTTTAACCATCGAAATTATTAGAATAACATTGTAAATCTATAGCATAATAGTTTCATTGGCGTGTCTTCTCGATCGACAACCTCATATAGTAAAAGGTACCGTTATATTTATACACGAAAGTCATTTGGATGCTTCGACCAGATAATTGTAACGGCGAGTATTATTCGTTTAGACCAGTATCAAGTGTGGTCGACGTCGCTGGCGGCCGCGGCGGCGGCGCGCCGTGCCGGGGCCACGCGTCCCATGAACGATCTAATCTCCTCGAAGTACGTCTCCTCCGGCGATCTTCGGCGGCCGTCATCCCCGTTTTCCGCTTCGTGCTTCTTCAGATGCCTATCTAAGTTGGTCTGCTGTCCGAAGCATCGGTCACAGTGACGACATCGGAAAGGGCGCTCCTTGTTATGAATGTTCCTCACGTGTCGCTGAAGGTTTGAGGAGATTGAAAAGGATCGTTCACAGTATTTACAGCGGTACGGCTGCTCGCCTGTGTGGGTCCGTAAGTGTCGGGTCAAGTTTGCACTACGTGGGAAAGCCTTGCCGCAGTACGAGCATGTGTATCGATCACGAGCACGGTTGACTCCGGGGTTCGGAGGAACGGGAGGAGGCCGAGGTGCACCGGGGGCTAGGAGGGTCGCGGCCGCAGCCGGAAGGAACGGGTAGCGTCCAAAAGAGGCCGGCAGGGCTAACGGTAACCGACGACAAAATTGTAGTAAAGCTGGATGTGCAGGGTGAGCAGGATGGGTCGGGTGCGGTGGTGGCGACGGCACGATCAGGTTACAGTTCTCATCTTCTAGTCGCTGAGGACGCTTGTGCGTGACTCTCAGGTCGAGTGGTTCGTCGGAGCGCGCAGAAGCGAGCGGACAGGGGTGGAGGTCGTGCGGCGAGGAGGGCGGGGAGGCGAGGCGGCGCGGCGCCGCGTGTTTTTCGCGCATGGCGGCCGCCGCGCACGCGCTCATCGGGCTCGTGCGCCACCGACCTGGAACAATCATAATACATCTTTATTGCTTACATTCGTTTCATAAGTTTTCCACATTTATCAAAAAAAAAAGATATTTTCCTATTTGCTTTTTCAATAAATTGGTGTATGTCAAGGTAAAATCGTTAAAATTAGGCAACGGGTTCAAGATTACCGGAAATAAACAAAAAGGATTGTATAAATAAAGTAATAAACTGATTTTCAAAATACAAACAGATATGTCAACGTGCATTCATTAACAACAATCCAAAATAATAATTCGTGTCTTTCATTAATAGTTTGAAGTATGATAAGTTTTATTAAGAAATTCAAGTTGTCAATTTATTTGATATCCAAGTAACGTCGGTGCGCTAAAATGTACACCGAAATTGCGAAATGACGCGACCGGTGCGCCGGGGTGACCATCTGATCGATGTCAGCTCCTACGCTCGCCTTCAGTGCACGCCCACCGTCTTACGACATCACAATCTGGAGCACTTGATACAGAACCTACGACGTTTTTTCAATTAATTATTGACATAACTTTATTGGCTACTTTATTATGCCTTAAATACATATTACGCGCGAACAAGTTTCCTTACAGACGCTGTGCATTATCTCCATTGACAGTTTTAATCTCTGCTAGAGTAATCTGGCACTTGATTTAAAATGGATTCGGACGTGAAGTTTCGAAACATCAGATTTACTTTCCCGACATGCTCTAACGTTAATTAGCTTAAAATATTATATTTTATAAGTTATTGATAGCAAAAATATCGAAGAAATATCGGGGAGAAAGCAAAGATAGCAAAGAATTTTTGGATTCTAATATATAAAATAGACAGGCTCAATTCGGATCACGCAATATGTTGGTTAAAAATAAAACCAGAATTTGATCCCTTTCACCATACAATTGAGTGGTTACGTCACTTGATGGCGTTATTACAAAAATAATACGAAGTAGATGTGGTACGGTAAATTGGACAACTCCATACCGTATGATTGATCGTTGCGTGTATCACCCACGTATTTCCACGTACATTTTGGCATGCGGTCCATTCAAGAATTTAGTCTACTGATAACGCCAACTATAAATTTGAATTGTCTTACGATTTCATTATAACATAATAATTTTGACGAATCGGTACCTCTTTGTGATTAACAGTAGTTAATAGTGTATTCAAATCCAAAACAGCTACAGATTTTTTATTTTACTTTTATCACGTGGACATATTTTGACCTTATAGCAGGCGAGAATTATGTAGCATAACATTAAAACGAATGCAGTAATAATCTTTAGAATTAGAAAATGTTAATGTTGATGTTGAATCATTGTTGTTGTACAAATAATTTTAACTAATGCTCTAAGTTCCTTTCGTCTGTGAAGGTCAACGTTCAAAGCGACTGCACAAAAGAGAAAAACATTAGCATGAGAGTGCTGCTACAAATTTGCCCGCTCACGCCTACAAGTCGACACTCGGTTAATTTGCACCAAAAGCAGCCGACATAAATCCTTTGTACAAGAGCTGAACATCGACATCCTAAGTACCTTATTTGGTGAGCTCGTGAGCCCCTAGCCGTTTGTTTATGATTTGTTACTAAAACCTTGGGCGCTGGTATTCAGCACTGCTAGAAGTTCGTGCTTAGTAATGATACATTACTTAAAGTTAATTTGCAATCTGTAAGATTGAAACAAACAGAACGAAGTATGATTGTTGTTAGAAAATTACTGGGGATTCCTTTTTATCCTAGCGTATGTACGTATTATGTATTTTCATTTGTAAAACTGTTTTTTTAAATAAATTAAGCTCTCTTGTATCAACAGTGTATAAAATTTCATAAAAATTTACAATAAGATAGGTTAGCTGTAAATATTAATGAATGAAAGAACTACATTTACTATTACTATATATGTATATTAGATCCAATTGATTGACGTTTGTGTTATAACGTCTCTGCATGAATGAATTTTATAAATTAGGTTTTAACAACGTTTTATCATTTAAAAAGTAAATAATAATCAATACAATTTCTTTTATACTCGTTCATTCAAAGCGGAAGTGTACAAATACGACCGGTCTTTAATAATATTATAATATATTATAATACGACCCTTCATTAATAATATTTTGCGATAGGATAAAGCGTATTGCTTTGTCCTTCATATTGCGAACAGCGAAGCATTTGAATAGTCTCATGGAGACAGTTTTGATATGCATATCCTTAAGAGTAGAATAAATAGGATTTTTCTTGACTAATGCACTTTCCTGTAAAAAACTACATCGCTGCTTACCATCTCGTAAGAATCATAGTCATACAAGTCTATATAATTTACAAAAAGTGCACTATTAAGCGGTTATAGCAAAAGTGCTAAATGCAGCTAAACATAAAGAGGTAAAACGATTTTAAAAAATTTATTAGCGATTATTGCGTGGAATTCGTATGGTATAGATAAAGTTGAAAGAACCCATAGAGCCATAACACATAAGGTGGTATTATGTCGGCCGAGCGGTTGTTATTGCATATTTGTGAGCCCATCGCGACTCGAGTCACGATCCGCTAATTACTCGTAATTAACGGCGTTCGGAAGCGATGTGACGTACGGCACTGTGCACTGTGGGCGGGGCGACCAATGTTATGTATGTTAATGGAAACAGCGTGGCCAATGAGCGGCATCACGCCACGCCGCCTTGTGATATATTAGCATTTGAATCGCTTATTCGTTACTACCACTACCACGAGAGCCGCTCAAATCGTATCCAAACACTTGTGGAGTTTAACGCGTTACGAATAGGCACATCGGTCCGCATCGCTGCTTAGTTATATAAACTACAATAAATTACCGTAATTTAACGTTGTGTATACAATTTATCCGTATCTAACGACGCAAATGTGCGATAAAGTGGTTGCGTCGGGAAATTGTTACACCGAACATCAAACACTCGCAACATGTATTTTATCCGCAGCTAATCGTAGGAAGGAATGTCACACGATATAGTTATTAGCTTTTTATAAAAACTATTATTCTTATTGCTAAATTAATAATACAAAGAATTGGAGGTTAGGGAGGCGTTTTTACGCTATTGTTATGTTGTAAATTGTTTACGGTTCTTGGTCATGGTTTATAATTTGATTCAAAGAGCACCAATACTATGCTGCTTGGTTGCTAGTGTGGAACATATGGGATGTGCTCTTAGTGGTACTAACTGCATTTATATGCCATATACCAAAGTCAATAACTTTTACCCAAAATTTTCTTTTAGCGTCCGTTTTACAGTAATACTTAGTTTTGTGTGTTATTAGAAGTATTTTAAACATATTTAAAAATCATTAAAAAAAAATTTGCATTATAATATTAATGTTACTGACTAACGAATAAAATATATTTTATTATCATTATCAGCATCATCGTCATCATATGACTGATACCTACTCGTAAGTCTTCCCAAAACAATTATGTAATAAGATAATACCCAAAAAATATTTGCTTTTAAAGCCAATTTTCAGTAGAGAACTTGAATGGTATCATTGGACGAAATAAAACTACGCTAAACATAGATACTGTTGATACTTTCTTTATTTAAGTATCTTCTCTGTCTTTTTTTTCCTCTCTCTTTTTTATGTATAAAGATATATAAAGTTTTATGGATAACTGTATATAGGAGTATATTAATTGTATATATATAGTTTCTGTGTAGTTACAGTTATGATAGCATAAATCAGCAGCGAATTCTTTCACGAACGTCCAGAGAATATTTTAATAAGGCTT
>DWLS01002645.1:0-17620 GCA_018246255.1 Pachliopta kotzebuea | reverse complement strand
TTTTCCCTGAAACGCTTCAGTGTTAACACTGCAGGATCTAAGTGTTCACCATGTCCATGGACTAATCTCACACACTCTTAGTAAAAAAATTTACAACGCATGCACGCATGCATATGGTGCAATATTATCATAAATAGTAATGGCGCCTCTAGGGCGCCGTTCGAGTTGCAGTAATAAAAAGGAAGGCGCCTGAGAGGCGCCGTTCGGGTGCAAAGGGTTAAAGTACATTATTGTTACTAATAATATAGATGGAATCGAACTCACACCTCCCCAAAACTTATAGTAAGGATTTGTTATACGGTAGACATACCTAGATACTGATATGCAGTTGCGCACGAATTGTTGTGGTTCAAAACCTTGGTGAGTAACTCCTTGGCGGCGTCAAATCTGCCCGAATTGATTTGTCCATCAGCTACTTCCAACCAGCACCTATTAATTTTACTTTTTAAGATCTCTTTCATAAATTAAGGAACAAGAACACGCGTGACAAACTTACTAATATAATAAAGTTACACGTTATGTCTCATGTCGATGACAAGCGCCATGTGATGTAGTTTATATCATACTAATTAGAGCGACGCTGGTATGGGTAGCCAGGCGCTGCGCTTGCCATCAAATATTCGCAAAGCCCATTTCATTGATTCTTTGAAAGATAAAAGAAAATCACCTTTCCAACCCATCTGCTTTCTCCGGTGTCCATGGTATAGAAGAAATGGTCCGCTTCAAAATATTTTTTGCTCTTGTTGGCTGCTTTATCATATTGTATCTGTAATGATAATTGTTTAATGTGTATTTAAATGTTGAGAAGTGCATTTTATAATTTAGTTTTATTTTATTTATACAATGATGTCAACATCAAGCTTACCCATTTGGAATTGGAATGTATTATCATATTCAATACCTGAACATATTATCTGTGGTTTTTGTAGATATTATATGCATAAAAGTGATAAGTGAAAAGTGTCTAGAAACACCTTTCATATACTACAGACATTAACAAGATTATAAAGTGAAGAATTTAGGAAAATACCAACCGAAAAAATAAGAACTTACGCATTAGCAATGGCCAATATCAAATACGGATCATCTTGGTGGACATCCTCCGTTACAAGAGGCAACAGATCTTGTAAAACTTTCTCTGCTTGTGCCTTCTGTTTGTTAGCCAGTAATAAAAGAGCCTGTAGTGAACTCTTCTCACTCGGTTCCACTTCAGATAGTAGTTTCTCGGCCGTTTTCAGTGCCAAAAGTCTTGTATCCCTTTCGTACCATAAGAGATTTAATGATTTGTTAAATAGTATGATGACATTTAATAGACAAAAAGTAAGGAATATTTTTGGTTTATGTTAAGAGATAACTTACGAATGTTCTGCGAGGGCATCCGGTGCATGTTGCGATAGGCAGAGCAGCGCCATGCGCCGCGCAGCGCTGCGGCCCCACAGCGGCGAGCGGCGCGCGGTATTCAAATGGCGCAGCGCAGCGTTCACTTTACCGGAGTATAACGACCATAGACCAGCGCAGTAATTATACCCTACAGTAAAAAATATTGAAAAATCGGTTCAACCGTTTCACGTATTAATTTAAACAGCACAAACATTGTTCTCATAATAGGGACTAGGAACCTTTTATCAAAGTGTGTAAAAGCCATTTATCCACTATGCTGGTCAAATGCGGGTTGGTGTACATCACATAACCATACTGCCTTTTTTTAATCATACTAAAAGTTCCAACTCAGGATAGAATCCAAGATGGGCTCTATAAGACGTACAGTATATTCGGCTAGCTGACAAAGTGAACTATGACGGATATAAGGCTTTTGCTTTCAGATATACGATAAACCAAAAATACCTGGATCGTCCAGGTTGTCTAAACAGGCCTTTGCGGCATCTAGCGCTTGCTCAGCTTCGGGGAGTTTACCGCGACGGCATTGCACTTCGATCAACTGAGCCAATGCCTCCCAACTCATTGGTTTCACAGATAGGATCTGATTCAAATGTCGTTGTGCAGTTTCGAAGTCCACCTGATACAGATGTAGATTTATAAACTAGGCGTTTGGCTTGTAATAATTAAATAAATTGTTGATTTTACGAATAAATCAAAAAAGCATTTAAGAAAAAAAATTACTTCCAAATATTATTTGAAGTAATAATATTTGTAAGTTAGCTATTATTATTATTAGATAATATTTTAGCAACATTCAAATATGAAGATAAATGACTTACAAATGGAAAAAAGTTATTCAGATGACCAGCAATAGATTATAATATGACATAGAATTTAAAATATGTCATATAGTAAATAAAAATAGTGCTTCATAGTTAATATTAGTTACATGTAGATTTTATAGTAACTTAAATGTTTAGGCTGAATACTTTTTTATCAAGAATATTGGTCTTGTGTCGACAGTCAATAGATAGGAACAACAAGTTTTATTTAAATTCTAAGTAATGACCTTTCTGAATGCCAAGTCCGCCATCATGACTGCCGCCGATTCATTATTTGGATCTGTATTCAAGAGTACGTTACAGGTCTGTTCGCATTTTTCCGGATTATTCATCTGTGGATAAAAGATTTTTCATGAAGATTCTAATCGTTAAATTGATGTAGTAAATATCATTTCGTACACTTTTACAGTTTTAAATACATTTTTTTAATGCTAAAAGTAAACATTTATAAAGGCGCGTAGTCGATCACCACTAAGATTGATCTACCAGTGAGAAAAAACAGCATTATAAAAACCTTGCAAAATAAATTACTAATTATGATTCCTTATCAAAGGTTGTATTATCATAAAGGTTTTGGTTTAATTATTATTCATGAAATTCGGTAACAATAAGGCAGTCATATTATATATTATCATCACATATGTCACAAATTGGCAGCCGGATTACAATAAAATGACACATAGCCTCTTTTCTCAGTGACAAGCGCTACATAGTCTAACGTCTACCTTTCTAAAGTCACACTTTTAGGCAACCATAACATTAGGCGACCGTTTTGCTCGACTGGTATTTCATAATAACATTTAATATCACACTTGCAAATGTCGTTCATGATTCAAGTTACATATTTTGTGTAGCTCACAAATCGAACCAGGTACCTCTTTAACATTAGGTGGACGAAGATCATGAGTTTTGCAATAATATTTCACATTATTACCATCACTACAGCCATTACTTATGAACATTAGTTTTATTTTAAATTTTAAATCGGATGTGGTGTAAGGATGCTTACATAAGCATAAAGTTTAGCCAACAATAGCAAGATTTTGGGATCTCTCGGCGAATGCAACAACGCTTCAGTGTACAAATTCGCAGCAACCCCTGGCTCCTTTGCAGACTTTGCTTTCGCCAGTAAGCAGAGAATATTTGCCAACTCTTGTCTCTCTTCAAGTAGATCCCCTCTTGAATCTATTTCTAACCTCTTCACGATCGCCACTTGTAAATCTTTTGCTTCGGTTAGTATAAGGTTAGTGTTGCTAGCTGTTGGATTTTTCAGCTCTCGGCTCTTCGCTTGTATAAGGAGGAGGCGTATGCGCCTTTTTAATGTTGCAACGTCTTTATCCTTGTTATACAACTGGTTAAGTTCGCTTAATATTGTAGTGTCTACCTTATCATACTGCTTTAGCTGTAAGACAATAATACCATACATTAAATGATAAGTGTAATTATGTAGACAGGTAAACACAAGTCTCGTTTCTATCATGAAGCAGTAGTGTACAAATATTACAGTTTAAAGAGCAACGTTGTTAATGTAATCACTGGGGTAACAAAACTAAATATGTTACTTCTCAAAGCTACTAGCACAAGACATGCAATTATCAGTTACTATTTTTATATACATTACTTAATACACATATTAATTAGTACAATCGTTCAAACATTTCTGGCTACCTCTTCCTTAATTACTTACTTTTCTTAGTGTTAGCCCAAAGTTAATGAATAAATAATCAATTTACTACCAAATTAAATGTACTAACTTTTATGAGTAGCTCTAAATATTCAAACTTAATTTCGTCATCATTTAACAGTTTAATTGCATTCTCATAATGCTGGACCGCTTTGTCGTAATCATGCATTTTCACGAGTGCCAAACCCAGTTTCTTTACTAATTGTATGTCTTTGGGATTTCCCTTATATGCCATCTCATACGATTCCGCTGCTTGCACTGGTTCTAAAAGGCAACAGTAACAAGGTAACAATCACTATTAACAAAATAAGAAAACGAATAAACAGCTCCCTATTGTTCCCGCTACCGAGGTTTGAAGCCCTTCCCACAAGGACAGACAATGTTTTTATTTACGATACTTTCTAAGTGCGAGTTGAAGAATGTGACATGTCCATGAATGCTGTTGGAACATGTCGTCACCATGTTTTTCTTGACAGGACATTCAAGCTTGCTGCTTATCAAAACGTCGGCATTATTAAAATACAGGTTACCAAATCAATATATTTCTTGAAATATTTTTGAGGCGAACCAACTATACTGGGCAAGCTCGTCTCACCGTCCTGCCCTCATTTTCACCTAACAACGTATGAAATTGTGGTAATTTTGGTTGTTCTCGTTGTAAATAAAATATTACCATGTATTGACATGTAAGCGTCACCCATCATAGTTTGCGCGTCGGTCATTGGGTGATTGCTAACAATCTCTCGAAAACAAGATGTAAACTTCGCTCTGTCTTTTTTGTCTTTTAAATAAATATATGCCATTTTACTATGAGCTTGGAAGTAATACGGTTGGCCCGGTTTCACTTCGTTCAAAGTGTCAATTGCATTATCGACATCGCCTTTCTTGAGAGCCAAATCAGCTCGGGCAATGAGCAAGCGGCCTTCTTCTGAAGTGTATGAAATTTCCTGAATGGCTTCCTATAATAAAATTATAGCATTATATACATATTTTATTTGTTATTACATGATTACATTAAGCAACAGATTAATATGTTAAAATAAACTACCTGCATAGTCTTTTCTGCTTCTCCAAAATAACTTAAAGTTGTTTGTATTTCCATAATTTGCAAAAAGAGTGATGCTTTATCAATTATATTTAAATCAGTTTCAAACGAACGATTAATATTGCTTACTGAGTTCTTACTAGTAATTATTTGCATACTAGTGTTATAACTAGAAAGAGCATCTTGAAGTTGATTGGCATTTTTTAAAATAATGCCACTTAGGAAATGGTACATTGCACTGTCTCTGACTTTAAAATTGTAACTGAGACACATCTCCAGACATTGTGCAGCTCTAGTGTATGCTTGTTGCTGAATATATATTTGAGCTAATAATACTTGGCTACCTGCATGAGTGTTGTCTAGATCAATGATTTGTTGTGCTAACTTAAGGGCATCATTGGAGTAACCGAATAAAAATTTTAGTTTGGCTAATTCAAATAAAGCTGCAATCAAACCAGGACAGGCCCAACATATTTTTTCTAAAATTCTGAAACAGTTCATGACTAGCTCACTACTTTCTTCTTTTGAGTACAACAAATAGCTAATAATAACAAAGGGTTTTTTAGGTAAATGTTTTTTATACTCTTTGAATACTTGTAGCAAGAAATCTGGGTCAAGATTTTTTATGTACAACAAACTCAAAGGTTGACGATCAGCTCTTGATATTTGAGTAGAGGTTGCTTCATTTAGATAAGACACAGCATTTGGACTTTTGCTATTCATTTGTGCTGATAGTAAGTAAAGAATTGAAAATTTTTCATTTCCTTGCATTTCAAATAATAATTCAACTTGTTGTGCAACTTGTTCTGTTGGACCATTCTCAAACATTTGACAGAGAGTTAAACCACATAGTGCAGTTATAGAGTTGCTATCAATTTTGCTTGCAGCCTTAAAAAAGTTCTGCGAATCTTTAAGTTTACCTTGTAAAATACATTGATAGCCAACTTCACTAAGATAATCAACATTACCAGAATACATTTCTGATGCGTACTGTGCAAATCTGTAAACTTGAGTAAGAACTGCACTTGACCTGCCACAAATTCTTGAAAATATTTGTGCTGTATTATAAAATTGATAACCATTATTAGATTCTTCATTTTCTAATATAGTGAAAAATCTATTTAACTGGTCCACAGCTTCTATGTAGTCTGAATTCTTACAAAGCTCCGTGAATATTCTAATTTTAAGAGCTTCTATATTATTAGCATCATGACTAAATATTCGTTCCATAGTGTCATACATTGCTTCCCACTTTTGCATGGCAAAGTCATTTTTCATTTTTTCTACTAGTGGTACAGCTTGACCTGGGCTACTTACTATAAGTCTGTCTAAAATTAGATTTGACTCATCATAATCTTTACTGAAATATTTAAATTTTGCCAAACCTAGTAGAGCTTCAATATTTTTATCACTTTTGTTTAAAGCTAGCTCCAAACCATCTAATATAGATGTTGGAAGTCTACCATCATTTAAATACATGTCATTCCAAGCTTTAATAATGAGTGCTTCTGCATTATTAGGATCTTTTCTTAATGATTTAATTATGTAATCAGATGCCTTTTCATACTTCTCAGCGAGAGATAAAAACAGTCCTGCATAAAATAGTGACATAGCATTGGCCTGTTTTCTTTCTTCCTTCAATTTCAATTCTAAATTATAAACAGCATCTCTCTCCATTAAATTAATAAACTTGTACCCAAAAATTATTGCTATTATAGCAGCAAGTTGGAAATTTTTGTCTGATTGAATTGGTGTAAGTTCATTGATACCTTTTTGTGATTGACCTTCAAGAATATATGTTATTCCTTGATAAAATATAAATTCAACAGAATCATTAAACTGTGATTGTCCTTTGTTGATTATTTTTCTTACTTTACCATAACATTTTTCCCGTAAATAATAGCGAATATTACACCGATGCCATATTAAATCCATATTTGTAGAAATTACTTCAGAATTAATCTAACTTAAAATCAACCTTTAGTTCTTTATATTTATTGATATTATCTTTATAGTATTTAGCAAGAAAGTGACAATGTATTGCAACATCTAATTTATTTTCCAATGCATAATCAAATGCATACTGTAAAAGAAATATATTTATGAAAAATTTATAGAAATTGTAAATAGATGGCAAGTACACTAAATCAATAATATTTTTTATAATAAAATCTCAAATGATAATCTCTTTTCTGCATCTATTCCAATATACAGAAATCACTGATGATACCATTTTATTACCATTTTTAGGAAAGATATTTAGAATTCAAAAGATAGCTCATATTATTGTAAATAAACCAAAATAGATTATTAAAATATTGCAACAGATACATAAACTTTATTTATTTATTATATTTAATAATCGCTAACTCAAACTTAATCTGCTCTTAGTCCTAAGTATCACAGTGAACAGAAATTGATTACATGACAGTAGTTATTTTGAATTGTAAACATAAATAAGTGTACGAACCTTTCCTAATATTTTCCCGACTCCTTTACCTTGAAATTCTGAAGGTACGTTAGTGTAAAGTAAAGCGATACCTTTTTCATCTTTCTCATAATCAAGTGTAGCTTCTGCTATTGGAAAAAAAAAAGGAAAGTGTTATGAATCGATACGTAAGAGAAATTAACCGATAACTTGTGTATCACATGTTAAGGAGTAAATTTTGTTAATTAGTATTCAATGGGTTTTATAATAAAAAATATTTATTAGTACAATGTAATAGTAATACGAACCGCCTTTCAGTGTGACTACAAACTGTTGCTTAGCGACATTATTGACAACCTTTAAGGCTTCCGTAGAAAATCGTCTCATACGCGTTAACATTCCAACTGTATTTGTGATGTATAATAAAAGAAAAAGGTATTTAATCAATATTGCGTTTTTGATTAATAACTAAAAATATTATCAAAGCATTTGTCAATGTTGCTGTCACTAGTGGTGAGGTTCATATCGATGTTATCGTATAAAACATGTTAAAAGCGCAAATGTATGTTTCATTTAAAATTTTCTTTTCTTGTAGAAATATATATATTCTATAAAGGAATTATGTAAAGAAAAGCAAATGTGTTCCCACAGCATCAGCTTTTCCGCCAAACCTTTTGTGATAAGAAGAAGCTACAAAAATAATAATCAAAAAACAATACCATGAAAAAAATTTACATATAATGGCATTACAAATATAGATAAGGATTTATATGTTATATCTAAATCAACTTCATATATTCTTTCTTAGCTTACTTTTTAAAGGGAAAGAATATCTACTTATTTATAGTTATATATATTTATAAAAATTAATTGATTAAAGCGCTATTTTCGATAGTTTATGTAAACATTTTAAACAGAAAATAAAAATAAGATTTTTTTATATCATTTTGAGGCAAAATTTATTATTTTCAAAGACATTAAAAGAATTTGTTCATATTCATTTCAAAGCACAAATCTCTCAGAATTCTAAGAAATTGTTATTTATTATTCCAGATGTACAAAAGCACGCTAATATTTTTTTACAGGTGTAATGTTTTAACACCTACTAGAAAACCATTTTATTTTAATACAATGTTTCAAAAATCTGTTTTACATATTTACTTGTTATAGTTAAATAAAATTTAGCTATATCGAGTTGCCTATAATTTTAATATATACACTCAGGATATTTTCTCTGTTCAAAAACTTCGCGAACTGTAATTAGTGGATATCTATTCGCAATACCGGCGTCTTTTTATATATTAAAACGATGTTGTATAGGATCTTTATAAGAAAAATTAAAAATTTCGTCAATTATGTTAAGAATGACTCGCTTTTATGTTTTGATTATACGACGGAGATCGTAATGCAGCAGGTTCGTTGATTTCCGACGGCTAGGCCTTATGACGCCATAATGTGAATGGGGTATCAGTAAACAGCTGGCTAAGTGAACATGCGCCCGCGCAAGTCAGTCGCATTGTAGGCGCCGTGTGCGCTGCGCCTTAGTGTATTAGTTATATGCAAATTTTCATTTACTAATAAAGTTTTTGGCGTAATCCTTCATAGAGTCACAAACATGTTTTCTTAATAATTTAAAATGTATTAATTATTAATCAATGTTTTTATAATTCTTTTGTATTACTTTTATTAAGAAAATGAATAAGTAAAAAATTAAATGTTATATCAAAATGAATAACAGCAAAACAACAACACATAACTTAAGGATGAAGGTGGGTTAAAGAATAATTATTTGAACTTATTTTGTGATAAATAACAACTGTCCTAATCATAATAGTAATTAATACAAGTGTAATAAATATTTTAAATGTTTTCTATTATATACTAGAACCAAAATCAGCACATAATTTATCTATAATACACTTTTTTTTAATATTAATAATAAAAACACGGTCATGACAAAATTGATTTTCTGTGAAATAGTGCTTTATTAAGCTGTTCTGTTTTAAGTGACTTCAAGCGTAAGCGTTGATTTGAATTGAAATTTGAATGGTACTAACGTAAAGATAAAAAAGGTTTACATGCTTACAGTGACTGAATGTTGTAGCAAGTGTTGAGTGGAGGAAACATATGTGACATTGTTTTCTGTTCGGTGTAAGTGGGAGCGAGCTTATGGGCCAATGTGTGTCCCGGGACTATCCGGGCGCTTACGCCTTTTCTCGGCATTATGATGCCGAAAGCTTGGCCAGCAGCGTAAGCGGACATGCTAGAAGGGTAAGTAATATAAACAATTCTCTTTATAGTATTTATTGAAGATGGTTAATCGACGAAGCATTAGGCTTTAAATCGGAACGAACTTTTTTTTTTCAAATAATGTTTAATACAACTCTTTTTATGCTACCTTTAAATTAAACTATTTTCATGTATGTAATTGACAGTCGCTGAATATTCATTAATATATATGCAGAGAGAATCATTGTCTTCATTAGCCGATAGACGTCCTCTTCTGGGCATTGGCTTCCCCCAATAGTAGGAGGATTTACTCCGTCTCCAACCACGCTGGCCTAGTGCGGGTTGGTGGGGAGCCAGAGCCTCCTTTGTTGATTACCAGGGTTCAGCATGAGCAGGCGAGTTTGGCTTGGGTCCAGTGACTTGTTGTATGAGCCCCGTGACAACTGCAAGAGACGACAGGGTATTCCATAGATATTGATAAATTCTACTAAAAATAAATTTAAAAATTAATAAAATTTCAAATTAATATATAAATTTTTCACAGAAATATAATGTTCGCGTTCAAAAACCATAAGCAAACACAACATATACAAAAATTATCACATACGTATGTAATTTAATTATCATATAAATCCTAATATATTAGGACATACAAAAGCCCCCCCTTTGCCTAATTTATTTTTTTATCACTTACTGACCGCCAAAAATATATCTTTTAAGATCATCATCACTCAAGGAATAAGAGTGTAAATATATTTCTTACTTCAACAATATTACCGGTAAGAGTTCTCGTAACTTCAAAAAGATATCAGAATGAGTAAATGAGTAATGTACTCAAGAAACATGTTTTGTATTCTCAACAACACGAAAGAGATAATTACATACTGTTACAGTTCTGCCATTAGTTTGACTTGTTAATGTTTCGTTGTTCTGTTATAAAGTTTCATAATTTTTAATTGTAGATAGAAAGAACTTCAGTGATGGTTCTATTATAAAAGTAACGTAGTTGCAAAAACGGGCATGTATATAAGTTACGATTTTTAAAACATTAAACATTAAAGCCTCGTAAAATGCTCCTTAGACGAACACGTGTCACTATCTACAGCTTTATCACTTGATATCGTGTTAAATTAATAATCAATTAGTATAATTACCAAAATATCTAACATTATTATTTATTATTATAACAAAATATTAATACCTAAGTTTACACTATAGTAGCGTACAAAGGGTATATAATTGTTTTACAGTAATCTACCGTGGGACGAGAAAAAAGACAATATTCATAATATTGTTTTTTATACCCATGCAGAAAAGTATTATCATAATATAAAGTATCATTGTATATCTTGGGAATGAAGTCATGGTGTACAACGCAACTTTGTTCCTCTGAAAGTGGCTAAGCGCGTTATGTTATGGAAATATGAGAAGTAGAAGCGGTTATACATAGGAAATGAAAACTTCTAGAAAAAAGTGGGGTGACATGTTTAAAGTTATTTTTAAACGACAATCAGGGACTACTCTTCGCTATTATAAATTACATAGATCGGTTTCTAGAATCCTTACATTCATGGAAATTGCTATACATTTCTATAAGTCACGTCATATTAGACTTTTAACAGGCTCGCATTTGTGACTTCTTCATATATGTTGTGTAAAATGTACCTAAGGTACCTATTTTTTTCACTCACTAATGTCCAGGAATTGTAAATTAGATCTTTAACTGTACATATAGTAATTTGCCAAGGCTAATTCTTTGTGCGAACATAAGTGATTTAAATCAATCAATCATCAGCCGATAAACGCCCACTGCTGGACATAGGCCTCTTCTAAAGATCTCCACTCCGATTGATCCTGCGCTGTCTGCATCCAGCCAAGAAATACTACATATATACATACCACGGCCCCAAGTAAGTGATTTAGTGATTAAAGTTATGGTTTCGTGACTCATTTTTTTGTTGTTAAAAAATATGAAATTGTAGAAGATCAAATTGATTAAAAAAAAGAGTGAATAGGCATTTGCTAGGTTAATTCGCTTCACCATCATAGACCACATCTTCACTTAACACCAGGTGGGATCGTGGTCAAGCATTAACTAGTACCAACGTAAAAAAAAAAATTATAAGATATAGTAAGTAAATATAATATACATTTAACGAAACTAAAAAGCAATGATTAAATATGTAGTTATATACATATTACTTCCTCTTATGGTAAAATTACAAATTTTGCGAAAATGCGATAGTATTTAGCGGGTCCAGTCGACAATAAATAATCTGTTCCTTAAATGCCAAGGTTAATAATCTAAATGCTACAAGCGTCATACCTTCCTAGTCTAATCGGTGGTAAGCTAATAGCTTCCACAGACTGCACAAAATGCAGCAATCATTTGCCTAATTACAGTCTGTAATCTAAGTTTTACCCGGCAATAAAATGATCATCAATTCAGCGAGTATATTTTTATAGGTGTTCTACACGGTACATAATACTGTGAAAACCATTAATAACGTATTTTTTTAATAATAGTTTCTAACATATATCTACAACAAATATATAACAACGTTAAAGAAATAAACATTTACAATAAAAAAATATAAAAATAACACCTTTTCTTGTGACCACGCGAATTGTTTTACTTGAAAGAGATTAACATTAATTTCATATCAACATTTTATATTTATTTTTAGTAAAAATAATTTTTGGTGAAACTAGTAACGATAACATCGACAAAGAATCAAAAATAAATTTCTTAAGCTCCGCACCTTAGTACTGTATAGCAACTGTTGTAACATCGAATTGATTGTTACTCTTGATACAATAAAAGCTCGACAATCGTTGTGCAGTCACAATGTGGGGCCAGTGAACTGGGCGTTTTCCATCTCTATGAGAATAAAACCATATTTTCATTTAAACGTTACTTTTGTTACGATCTCACCTTTATGTTTACGTCTATTGTTTTATATACTTATGCCGTTTTATCTGTGAACTGTGATATCAATAATTATGATTAAAATCAATAATAGACATTATTATTATGAAATTTACTTGCGAAAGCTCGTTTTTTAATTATGTCATTGTTATTGTGCTATATGAGTTTTGCACAGGTTTTTAATAATATATAACTTAATATCTAATATTAATTTATATACAAAACTAGAATTTCATTTAAATAGTCTGGGCGGTCAATGGCGTGGAGTTAGACGACTGTTACGTTTCCACCGTCGTTTGTGATTCACTCAGTGAGAGTTTCCAATTCGCTGCTCGCCCTAATAATACCTCTTCTTTAATTAATAATTTAATTGTGTCTGTGGAGTTTCTATGTGATGGTAACTGCATGTTAATCTAGACATAATCCTCTCATGTGTGATTATTCAAAAAATTGTTTTAAACTTGTCGTTTTTATTACCGCCACTTTTAGCTTCTTTTAAACTTCTATTATATATATATTAACAGATTTATTAGATGTTTAAAAGCAGTAGTTCCTTCATTTTTTCTTTTTTATAACCAGGTCGCTACTACAAAAAGAATTGGGTCTCCCACTATATTATTCAAAATTTATAGATATATTTTATAGTTATTTTCTAAAAGAATGTTAACACAATGAAATATAGACATCAATAACGGTGCTAAAGCCTCATTATTCTGATCTGGAAATACGTAAGAAGTGAGTGAGGATGAACGAAAAATCGAAATCTTGAATCAAACGTTCAAGTTTTCTACAATTATTTTGAAAGAAAAAATTGAATTTTGTCAATATAAGCGTAGTTGCTGGCTCGGTTGTCGTGTAACTAGCTAAAACTTATTTATCACAAATATTACTATTATTATTTCTTTGTAAAAACTGTAAATAAACATGGCAAAGGACATAAATAGCGAGACGGGACATAACAATGGTAAAGATATTAAGTCTTCACTTCTTAATGTTATACAACAAGTTCGATTAATTAATACCCTGCTGAAAGTACGCCATCGAAAGTTGCTGTGATAAAAACCAGTCCCTTTTTATTTCGTCATAAGTTAATTTAGCTTGTTTATGACTTTCGTATTATATAAGGATTGTATTGGAAGGGCTGTAATCGACAACGAGTTGATTGTAAAGGTAAACTTTTTCATAATTAGCAGTTTTAATGTAGTAAACTGAAAGTAGTGGGAAGGCAACCTTGTCTAAGTGAGATATTATTAACATCTACGAGACTTTTATACTTATTACCTAATAAATACAATACCAATTACCACTAATCATTGATGGCGAAAAAATGTATATATGCATGTAAAACATAATTAATAAAGTAATTTAATGGTTATATATTTGTTTAAAAATATCTAACAAATTATAAGGCTGGCTTATGTTTTTACATGATTGCTATTTATTTATTAATTCTTTCAATTACAGATATATTTTAGTATGCAACGTTCGACCGTGCGATATACAAACTATATTCGTGTATGAAAGGTGGTTTAACTTATCGAATTACATTATTGAACAATCTCATTTCATGTTAGAATGTATAATTTACCTACGGCAAACAACCTGTTTGTCTTGTGGCTTTGAAATTAAAAAAGCGTGGAAGGTAACCTATTGTTCAAGTCCTAAACCATTGTGAAAAATCTTTTATTGCCCATTAGCGAAAGAAAGCCTATTAAGTCGTGAGAAATTTTCAACCTCGCTACAGTGCAAATACATTGAGACATCTGGATTTCAACAATTTTGTTTTATCCCTCAAATTAAAAAGATTAAAGAGTAGGCGAAAGTTGCGTTAGTGTTTCATTAGTAAAATTTTATGTGAACATTAGAGTTTAACACTCAGTCGGTAAAGTAGTTGAAGTTTAATTAACATGCCGAGTAATAGCGAGATTAAAGTAATAATATACAGTAGTAGTAAGTATAAGGTACGGTAGTTTAGGGTAAGTGTAGTGACTACCGGATTCGACTAACCTACACTTATCGAGATTTACACATTTTTTCCGTACTCTGAAACATATTTAATATTGTTAAAATTGTGTTTGTATTTAATAGGTCTAATATTAATATTCATTAACAGAATGGGGTATCAACTTCAATTGTACAAATTATACAACTGTTTATTTAATATTAATACTCGTGGTTCTCATATACATATTCTTATATTTTGTACTTCAGAATGTATTTTTTTTTTAAAAAAAAACAGTGAAAGCTAAAGAAAATATATTTCATGTCTTTTATTCAGCATTTTAAATTGTACTTCAATTTAGTTCTGTAATTGTTTTTCAAGTATAATTTACGTTGCCACTAAAAACTTCGAAGTACGCAAAAATCACTTACTATTAGTTACCCTTAGTTAGTTATTATTCTGTTATTTCCTAATGTATTTGAACGTACTTGCAATTTGAAGCAATAAGAATTTTATTACTTTTGTTTTTTTTTTATGATGCAGTATCAAGAGATAACAATTAAAGTAAAAAAAAACGTCATGGAATCGAGACGTTTCTCTGTCGCGTCTTTAATTATTTATTTATTGTGGTTTTTGCAATTCTCCTCTCAATAAGTATTTCATTATGAAGACTTAACTGAGATAATGATATAAATACTAATAGCAATTGTACAGGGTTTCTCAATCTCGCCTGGCTTGCTACCACCTCAATTTTTTAAATTTGCCTCCATAACAACAATAATGTTTTTCCGATTGTATATCAGAACCAGAATAATCTAAGTGAACTTGCCTCAATTTCCACCGCTTGTTTGCCACTAAACACTATATGAAATTGTAGTGTATATATGAAGTATTAGCCTATTGTAAACGAAAATAGATATCAATAAAGAAAGAAATTTGAAATTCGTTTATTTTAGTACTCAAAAAATTTTATCGTGAATTCCTATATAACACCAATAAAGAATTTATAAGACCAAAAGTTTTCATAAAAATTAATTGGTCATGGTCTCTTAGTTTTAAAATTATGTATTTACTAAATTAACATTTTACGAAGTGGTAATAAGTTAAAAAACTGTTGACTAAATTAATTACCAAATATATAATAAATTTATTTAAATGTGGTTAATCTACTCGTAAATTGTTAAAGAATGCTTGAAAACTTTAGAGTGAATTCATTCGTTTGATTATTAAATTAGATTTTTATATTATATCTTGTATTTTAACTGGTCTCTAGAAAAGGCTAAAATGTTTAATTGTATCTGTTATTAAAAAAAATAGTTTTTCAGATATGAAAAAATAAGTATATACTGATTAGGTACATAATAGTTTCTAAAACTGAACGATATACGAGTAAATAAACAGAAGTATTCAAATAAGCATCTTAAATGTTTTCTGTTTGCGCAGACTCAAACACTTCACAAACAATCGATACTTATCAGACACTCATCTGCGGTTTCAAAAACAATTTTAAATGTCTTTGTTATTTGATAAAATAAAACGCCTCAATTATTTAAATTTTTTAAATAATCTTGTCACTAATAATGGAAAATTGGAGTTCTTAATATCGTTTCATACTCTCCTGTCATTTTCATAGACTATAAGTAACCAAGTGCGTGCCTTAAAAAATTGACATTAGTCATTCTCACATTTAACTAGTATCCGGTCAACTTATTTGGAAATTAAATCAGCTACAGCATCCGACATAGCTATGCTGAATGTTATATTAGCGGCAATTAACAAGTTAAAATCGCATTATAATACGTAATGAAATTTTTTCGCATACATAAATTATGTGAAGTTTCGTTTACCCTGTTCTCGCACCGTGTTATTGCGGTTATATGTTAACCGTGCGAAATATTCCCAAACATTTTACTCATGTGAAAGATGTCTTCACTTTCGCTTTTGTGGAGAATCAATTTACCTTTTGAATGTGATCTTTTTCTTTAATGAAACAATATGTATGAAGACGTTGGATATTGTTACCGCTTACTTTCTACGGAGATGTAACTATAGACGTTTGGGGATTTGACATGTTCTTGTCATTCATCGCATGTACCATTACTGCTACAGGAATATTTAAAAAAATCCGTTACAAATATTTAAAACATATTTACAACAAGTGCGTTCTTTGCTGCTATGTTGATATACGTATCACTCTTATTGAACTCTTTACTATCTTGTGATAGACGATTTCCCATTACTGCTGCAGCAGATACCGACACTGCGGTGTAACTACTAAATAGTCATCCGAGAGACTTACCACGTGTAAACGAAACAGTTTAGAAATCTTTTACGCACAGTAAAAAGTATTATAAGATGTATTGAATTTAGTTGCCTAGACCGTTCAAGTTTTAAGTTGACAGTTCACGGCTTGTACAGATTAACAATTTCACGGCTAGAAAATATTTGTGTGTTACATCTAGGTTAATAATGATTCAGTTGCGGGGAACCGGGCACGATCCTCCTGACTCGTGACGATGCGAGTATCACGATAATTTGCCACGTTTACCAAGACTGATGTCTGTGTCAATCGCTACGAGTGTATGGAAACTAAGAACGAAGAAAAGTGGTGATTGATCTGCATCTACTAATAACCAAACAACAAATGCATGTATAAATGTATTCTGTTATAACGGGAGTTGTAGCTATCGAAATCGGGTAATAAGCCTTAATATCAGTTGTTTCAAAGAGTCGAGTACGTTGTGGTTCAATGTATATCATCATTTAATTCGTTAAAGTATCATTAGTGGGCTTATTACTTTTCATCGTGTGTAGGTCTTGCGCATGTCCTCGTAAACAAAAAAAATTATGGTAGCTAATAAGACTCCACCATCTAACTGCCTTAAAACAACACATCTCGTTGACCCATTAATTATTTCATTAGTTAAGGCGTTCCTCAAATTGGTACAGTAATGTTTCCACTTTATTATTTGATGGCAGAATTAAGTGTTGTCTTGTGGCACAATTCTAATTTGCTGTAATTTAACAGAGTATTTTTTTTTATAATGCGGGGGAACCCTTTTACGGACGTTCCGCCGGTGCCCTGGGTGCGCCCAGAGGGGTGTGTGGGACTCGGCCTGGGCGGCCCCTACCCACTAAACC
>DWLS01002644.1:0-17621 GCA_018246255.1 Pachliopta kotzebuea | reverse complement strand
GCATAGATTGGTATTGGAATTACTTTCTTACTTCATCTAGACCCTCAAGCAAATACAGTAATATTTAAAAAAAATCATTTTCGTAAATCAGGTTATTAAGGTTAATAGGTGTAAAATATTGTTCATCCATTACGTCATGCTACTTTTATTATTCGGAGTATTGACATTTTTTATAAAATGTAGTATTTTAAGACTATGTATTGAATATTTTGGTTTTACTTTGATGAAGAACTCCTATTTATTCCTAACATAAAAATACTTACCTAATAAGATCCATAGAATAAATAAGGCATTGTTTTAAGTTGTACAACATCTTTGAGTACCCAACATAGCGTACTTTATGCGAAATTGTATAATTCAAAGGTTATAGATTTCTTTTAAAAAATATCGAAATTGTAACAGGACCGTAAATTTATTTATGAAAACAATGAAAACTTTTTCAAATTTAATATTTGCTATTTACAAACACAATAATTTTTAACGGGTAACGTTTGTATATTGAAAGTATTAAAATGTACAAAATTTATAGATTTTAAATTGTAGGAATAACTAAAGCAAGATTATTATTGATTACGTATAAATTGCCTTATGAGTTAATAGATCATTTTAAATTATTCAATTACTTGACACGGTAGCAAGAACAGGTTTTAAAAATTTAATAACAGATATTTTCACGTTAAATATTTAAAGCCTATCTAATGTTTGTATAACAATGACTACTTTATTATACAGAATGAATGTTATACAGATCTTTGATGTCATGCGCGCGAAGACAATGAGTTTATCAAATGGCAGCACAACAGTGATTAGCATGCGGCTTGCTCATTTGGTGAGCAAATCGAGAGCGAGGAATTACAAATGGGAGAGTTGTATGTAGTTACGTTACGTAAAGTGCATTGTACAATATTTTAAATACACCGGGATAAAGTGCACGCAATGGTGCGTGGCCTATGCCAGTGATGACATCACAGCCATTTGGCTTTCTCTCAGCCCCGGCAGCGGCGGCGCTCGGTGTCGACTACCGGCTCCCTCCACCTGCCTCTAATATTGCATGTGAAAGTAGCCATCATCCGTGTTCATTACCTTTATAATCATTCGCATATAGTACTCATGGATAATCATCACATTTTATACACCATTTAATAGATACTAATTTACCATAACTTTAATTTACGCAATTATTCTTAAATATATTCAAATATTTGAGCAAAAGTCTTACTACACTATGTTTAATTTAATATTTTTTTTATTTTGACAAGTTATTTTGTAAAAATTTTAAACATCCGATTAAAAATGTTCAGCGTGTTTTTTTTTTCCCGCATTTTATGTCTATAGTACTTTTCTTACCTAAGTCCTTCATATTTGTTACATTACGCAGATGTTATCAAATCAGCGTCAAGATTAAGATTTTCATGTAGATTTTATATGGATCAATAAATAGTGAGCTATATTTCCGAATGCTGGTAATATTTACAAATGGGGGGCAGTGGAACAATGGTGCGGTGGCGCATTGTCTCGTGCAGGATGTCCGAATGTATTGTGCCCGGTAAACAGCACAGAACGAGATATTCGAGTTTTATTCGTGAAGTCCCAATTATTATGTGCTAAATGCCATTCGAAGTTACTCGTTAAACAAATATATTAAACACCCCCCTCTCTCTCCCTGTGAACTGTCGTTTACGGTTTTCATCATTTACGTATAGCTAAATTAATAAAGTAACTAAATAAGAAAATCTTGTTTTAGTAAATATATACGTGAAATTCCACGTCCGCTAGTGGTGGCGCAATTATACTTCAGAAAATTTCCATTTAAGCCGAAGTAAATTTACTATAATAAAATCTATATACTTAGAAATAATAATAGTATTCAGATAATTTTCTATCTATCCTTGTATGTAAATTTTTCATTTATCTTGATCACCATTAACTAAAATTATAAAATGTATATTTTTTTGCATACAGCAAAATTCATATCGAAGTAAACACATAATGTGTTATGCATATATATATACGAAAATATTTTTGTCAATTTTCGTATATAGGAAAACTTGATGATAAAAATAATATTATTGCTTAAAACTGTGGAAAAATAGTGGAAACGATTTGTCCTTGTCTTTACAGAAAATCGATATTGAAAATGCAAAACCAGATTCTGCGAATTCGGGCAGTGACGAGAGCTCCGAATCCGACGGCTCAGATGAAGAGTATGAATTGGATGCCATTAGACCGATGTTCAAGTTGCCCATACAATTCGATCTTGATGAGCTTGCAGGTGCCTTCTTGGCAAATAACCAAAAGTAAGTAAATGAAACAATGTATTTTTATTTTATTAAAACAAAATATATAAAAACACTTCGCAGCGGCCTGCAATATTGTGTCTTACTCTAAAAATATTTAAGCGAACGTGTCTTATAATAATAACCAGTAGAGTTCCTATAACTTACGTTGATGATGAATCCCGTCCAAAAGTCACACAGATGATTTGAGTGCTTCTAGAAAGTTTCCTCTTAGTTTACTAATTCCTCTAGTTAAAGAACCATTTAAATCGGAATACAAAATTAAGTTTTAACGCTTAGTTGCAATAACATTCACTATAAGTACTTGATCCGGTAATCTCTATTAGGAGAGGAAGGACTATCAACTGTAAAAATATCATTTTTTAATCCTATTTTTATCGCTTACAGGGGCCGCATGAATTGTGTTGTTGAAAGACGTCACGAAGATCCAATGGAAAGACGTTTTCCATTCAACATTCTTAGTGCATTCGCTCCACGTAGTGCACAAGCAGAGCGTATTGCCATTATCTGTCACGGAGGCGATGAAGCTAGGTAAATAATTAACAGATTTCAATATAAATTGCCTTTGCCTAAAAGATTTAACTTAATTCCTCATTGTTTACACTATTTATTTATTTGCCATTACACGGAACGAAGTCTTTGATATGACATCAACCAACCTACACTTGCTTAGCATAGTGAACAAATCTCTCACTGTGTGAGAAGGTTCTAGGCTGGCTGGCTGGGATATTGAAAAATTAAGATGACTTAAATCAATAGCAGTTAATTAAAAGTGGTGTAATAATTTTTTTTATAACTAGTCATTAGTATATACATGTGTGACTTTCGATATTGATGTTCTAGTTTTAAGATTATACTTACAAAAACTCCAAAAGAAGCAATGGATACTTTAGAAAAAAAGAGAGATTTTAACGAAAACCTTAAATTGCGCATAGATATTATCAAAGAAAATAAGGACTTTGCAAACTTCTTAAAAGTAATTATATATATGTATTTGTGTTCCAATGTTTTATTTTATTTTACGTCTTTATAAGTTGTTCTATATTTTTAAACTAAATTAAAGTTATAAAAAAATCTAGCTGACGTCATTAAACAACAAAGTTTAATGGTATGAGTTTATATTAAATTTATGTGATTACAGAATCCTTTCAAATTTTTATTTCCTATACTGCTGTTTGGAAACGTTTAGATTATTATTACCTTTCAAGTTATCAATAAATTCCTTACTTACTCGATGGCGCTACGAAAACGTCATTCTCCGCCTTCTTCCTCCATCCAGTATTTCCCACACTTCTAAGATCATCTTCTACATCCTTTATGCATGGCTGAAGGCATTGATTCTTAGAAAAACTGGAGTCATTTATTTTATAGGACTTTGGAACCGGTTATGTTTTTAGCACGTTGAGTTATTAGTTCCCCGATGAACCCTGCTCTTTTATCTGGGTTTAGAACCGGCAGCATCACAGAAGTGACGCTGGCAGAGTTATAATAAATTACTATTCATTATAATTATATTAAATAGTACCAGTTTTTTGTAAATTAAAGTTTTAAACATGTTTTTATTATTGTAATATTTTTGTAGACAAATGCCGGTATTCCCCGAGCCGCAGTCGCAAGTGTTCGCGTTCCCGTTGGCTGGCCCTGTCCGTCTACCGATTAGACCTCAGCCTCAACCACAGCCTGAGCGCGTAGCTATGCCTGCGCCCGAACCTCGCATGTCGCCTTTCCCACCAATGGGTCACCGTCCCGCCCCTTACCCATTATCGGTAAGTTTCATTATTTTTGACTAGTCAACGTATACGAATAACTTTCCTCGAAATCGTCATTCATGTAATAAACAAGATGGCTAGGCCTATAACTTTCCACGAAGGTAAAATAAAATTTAGGTGAAAAACATCTTTTGGAAAAAAATATGTACACTTACACAAGGACCTTCAGTGTTTGATGTTATTAATTAAATAAAATAGATCTTGATTGATAAACTAGTATCTACGTAGCAACTTGTAATTTGATCATAACCTAATTCGAGTTTTTCCGCCATATTGCAATATATACTACTTTATTTTTTAGGTGATAATCATTACGGTTTATTCATCTATATTGATTAAAAACAGCAATATACCTAGTAGTATATTTAATGTCTATTAAATGACTAGTGGTTTATATCCAAAATAAGTTTTATATTATTTTCTTTCTTTTCATAAATATTTCTTGGGAAAATTCCTAATCTCTAAATCTCTAATTCTGTTAACGTAAATTTTTTTACAATATATATATCTTTTATTTCCCAAGTATACACGAGGAAGATTGAAAGAATTTTGGCAGCAACTTTTATTTGTTAAGATCAGACGTGTCATTTCGTTTTCTAGCACAATCGCGGCTTTCTCCTTTTATCTGCAAGTCCAATGTTTATAACATCGAAATGCTTATTGAAAGTTGAATAAATGTAATAGTTGAATGTGTAAACAATAATTAATGTTGATAATGATAATGATGTATACAATAAATAATCGAATTTTAGTAAACAGATAGTATTTTTAAGAGTACAATTTTAATAATTTTTCAGAGAGTCATAAAACTAAAACAAAAGTGAATAATCAGACAGCTATGTTTCAAATGTATCTTTGGGAAATAATATACGATGACATAAATTTACTCATTATTATTAATAAATAATAAACTACTTATTAACGGTAGTATCGTAAATCTGAAAACAGTCTTATAAAGGAAGAGAATTGATGTCATAAACGCATAAGACATTTTATTTTAGTTCAAAATAAGATTAAGGAACATAAACCATCTTATTCAAAATCTGACAACTTTTATTGTGTTACTTTGAGTACAAGTCCCAAGAGAAAGACCTATGTTAAGCGATTAATGTTTCGACACATCCTATAAAAAGGCTATGGGGGATAAATGATAAGGGAAAAGTTTATTTTTCGTATACATTTTAAAACATAGATTTAAATTTAATCGATAATTTTATTTAATTTTATATCTAAGAAAGATGTTCAACTTCAGTAGGCACTGACACAATGGAAAATCTTTTAAAGATGATAATGCACCAATGTAAGTAGAGAGGAGCAAAATATTAATTATTTCTATATTTTGCAAGTTCACACTTTGGCTTTGTGATATAATACTATTGCGAGAGTATCTAATAAACTCATTTCGATAAAGCATACAGATTCCAAGAGTGTACTACCAATTTTCAGCTTCAATCACTGCAACAAAAACAGGCCATTTTTTGGGGTTTCGTGTGCGTGACTGCTGTGTTTTGCACTCCTGACATGTTATACTTTGAATGCGTGTATAAGGATGCCAGCTTAGGACATTATTTCCCAATTTAATGTGAAAAATGCCATCTTAAGGTTTAGTTAGGAAAGTTTTCTAGAAAGTAAAATCTATATATAATAATAATTCATAATTCATTTATACAAAGCATCTTACGGTTATGCCACATGGAAGAAAAGTTCTTCTAGTATATTTGTAGATAGGAAATTTTGCTGAAAGAAGACTTCATTTTATTTTTGAAAACAAATGGAACTGCACTTAAAGACTAAAAGCAAATATTTCTGTGCCGGGAATCGAACCCGGAAAATTAAATCAATCAAAGGGATTAATAAAAAAGATTATTTTTACTTAATAACTTATCATCAGAAATAAAAGCAAGATCTGTCGCTGTTCGTTAGTCTCGCTAAAACTCGAGAATGGCAGGCCTTATTTAGCAGATTTTAATTTTGATATGATTGTTGTAGTCCAGAATATTGTGATAGTTTGCAAAACAAAGTAATATTTTCTCATATAATATTAAGTATATAAAGTCAAAAGAAAATTAACATAACATTTGGTTCAGTTTATATACTATTCTTGACTCACACTTGACCGTTTTATAATTTTTCATTGAAGTTACTTTATACTATATGTATAATCCTCGTAAGTATAGTTACCAGGGGGAACCAACTGGTTGTATCTCTTTAACTTAATTTGGCGTTAAGAAAGGGAAATTTGTATCATAAAACTGGGAACATCAAAAAATTAAAAGATGGCGTCATATTAATTGGACATATTATATTGATTGTTTTTTAAGAAATGCTATGAATTCGGATTTACTTACTGGTGGGAGGTTAAATTGCTGATTGTTTTAATGTCCTTTTTACAAAAAAATTACTTTTGACAAACTTTTATGACGCAACTCGTTATTCTAGGCACCATTGAGTCACAAATTTCAGATGCGTTACGCGACCTTCTTATGGGCTAACAATCAGCTAATAAATTTTTCGTCGCTTTTAGGTCATTGATGCGCTATATAAAGTTTATATAATCATAGAATACCAATAAAACATTACGTATTGAAAGCATTTCTAAGTGGTGCGGTCACTTATACCAGTGAGTCGAAGAACATTAAAAATGAGGCAAAGAGAATTGTTTTCATTAAAATAAGAATGTAAATTCAGTTTAACTTTCCACAACGTCTTTTGTTAAGACGAGTAGAAAACAAAGAGAGCATTATAATTTTCTTTTTTAGGAGGCAGAGATTCTTTTAGTTATTATAGGATTCACACTAATAATACGAATCATCAAAATTAGTCAAGTCAAATCTTTACAAAATATGCTTTCACCTATGAAAAATAAATCATTCGTAGATATTATTACAATTTGACTTTTGTTTCCGAAGTATGTAAATTAGGTTGCCTATAATAGTGGACAATATAATTTCGGAATCTCAGATATTGTAGAAATATAATTATTACCTGTTTTATTTGTAAAATAATACTTAAGATTTCATTTCACAAAAGTATAACTATTTTTTTTAGGAATTAACTTAGACATATCCATCTTTTAGATAAATATTAGGATAATGTTTAGTAAATACGTATTAATAACGTGTTTATGAAAAATTACATTTGTTTCAGACAAATTTTAATCGTTCCGATTACTATGTTGAAAACCTTTCCTTTGTTAACTATGCTTGGTGTTTATTTAATAAACATAACGGGTTATGTTATTATTTCCAGACTTTAAAAGTATTAGTACTTTATTATATTTGATAACTATAATTAATTGGTATGAGTTATCCTTGTGGTGTGTAGTCTGTAGTTTTAATTATAAAATATATTGCCTGCCTTGTAAACTTATTTTAGTATAGCTAAATATTAATTATTGGGTTTCTTTAAGTCTGATGTTTGATTTGTTAAATTAGTTTTATATTAGGGAGTAATGCCTCTTTAGCTATAAAATTATTTTAGAATAGTGGAGTTAGCTCTTGACATATAATATAATTTGAATACTCTATTTCTGTTAAAAAAAAATGTGGTTTAAAAAAATTGTCTTACAGTGCATGGTTGGAAGTTTTACGGTAATAGCATTTTGATTGAATTTTAATTCGCAAAATGTTACGCCTCACGAAAAATCAGGTTCGGTGGGTCATTGCCCCAACTCTGAGTCTATAGCCAGCATGCACATGTGGTTATGCAATGACAATCCGGTTTGGACCAACCTTTCCACATTTTTATTGGTACTTTTTAATTATAATAGTAATTTAAATCGTTCAATATTTTTTAAGAAGTAAAAATATATCAGAAAAAATTATTTAAAAGAATTATAGTTTAACGAGTTGCTTTAATGTAATGTCTAGACTTCTTTAAAGGGTTTTATAATGTGGTTAATCACATCAAGTCAGAACAAAATTTGATTTTAACGAATGGGAACTTTTTTTTAAATATCATCTTTATCGTTATCATCATCTTATTATTATTTTGTATATATTTAATGTGTACTATAATTTATGTGTTTGTATAACTGTAAACACGTGTAAGTCTACATACATAGATTTTGTAAGAACAGGAAAGAAAATGCTTTCAAGAAAGATCAAATAAGACAAGCCTCTTTTTTATTATATTAATAAAACGTAGTCCGTCATCATTTTCAGACAACTTTTAAAATAACCAATAAAAACAGTATTACATAAATAAAATTAATTATAGTTAGCGATAGTGAGTCATTATTAATATCTTCAAGTAAAAACTATGTTTCGTTATTTAATATTACAGAATCATCACCAAAAACATTAATAAAAACGGTATGACGTAACAGATTTATTGCACCAAAGCAGTTTTCGCACTTTGACGCCTAATTTTTGAAAAGATTCTAAAGTCTGTAATTTTCTAGAACCTTTTTAAGTTCTTAAGGAGAAAGTTTCTGGAAAAACGGCACAAGAATTTTGCAACGTAAGCTGTTTTGTATTTGTTTACAAGAAAATAAGTTTTAAGGGCGCATAAATCACATACTGTTCTGTCCGCGTTTATTCTAAATATATTTTTTGCTGCAACAGCCTTGTTGCGTTGTAAAAATAAATAACACTTTGTTGTTTTACAATCTTACGGAGCGTATAATACTCAGGTAATGTGCGCGCTGTTCTTGCTGCAAACTGAAAATGTATATATATACGTGTTATATGAAAGAAACTCTATGAAGGCAGGGATAGATATAATTTGTGTTGTATCGTAACGTAGATGTTCCGTTATAACAAAAGTTTATCGTTGCTAAATCCGAGATCATGTATGTCGGCGCGGCTGGCCAGAGCTTTCGCTAGGATCCATGTACAACATTAAATTTACACATAGATATAATTAGTTTATTACAAAATAACGACTTGTACAGAACAAAAAAGAATAATTAGGATTTTAGCTCAGTTACGGTAAAGCCTTTTATTCACAATTATAAAAGTATTTTGTCATTTAATACAAATATAAAATGTTTCGACATATTATAAATACAAGAGCAATATAAAATGATAAACCATTAATATAAAAGTAATGAACGTTTTAACTAAATATTCAAGTTCTTAAATGAAATGACTTTTAGTGGAAAGGATGAAGTTGTCGATAACAAATCTTTCAAATTTTTCTTGCAACAAATTGACATAAATACAGAGAAACTTACTTAAATATTATTAGTGTAATCAAATAATTACTATTATCTTTATACAGTTAACTAGACACCTTTACAATACATTTTTATTCAAAGAATAATTTAAAGCGCCCATATGTACAACGCTGAGGCACACACCACGCTTGGTCAGGCTGATATTCGCGAACAAGTAGTTTTTTGACGTTCACTACGACTTTAAAAGTACCCTAAGGCTATCTATCATCAGTATAGTAATGATAATATATTAAATGTTTAATATCTAAAAAATTATTAACCACAGTTAGCTTGAGCCATCGGGTGAAAGGGTTTTTAAAAACTACATGCTTAGGACTACTGCCCCAAGCTATGATGTTAAGTTAATAAAAACTGAGAGAGAACTGATTTTATTTAGTAATACAAGCTTCTTATATACTAAGGTACAATGGGTCCTTATGGCTAGTTAATAAACTATATGTGATTAATGGATCTATTATCCGAGTATAACGGGTTTCTATTTCAATTTATCAGTAATTGATTCCTTTGTTCATTGTCGGTCTTTCTCTTATGACAATATAACTCCACTTAATATTTTTAATTTATCCACCTACGTTATTTATAACCGTTATCAAACTTAAAACATGTGCTATAAATATTATGTTAATATTTATTAATATATATACTTGTGGATGTGTATATATATACATGTATATATATTTATATATCAAACAGGTAAAATTGTTCTAGTAACAACATTTAAGTAGACACATCCCTAGAATTTATAACAATTTTAAAACTAATTATCTTATACATTTCCAGAAATATCACATTTGTTATCAAAAAACCGTGGTACCTTATTTTAAAATTAGTTTATGATGTTTGTGTTCATTGTATATCAAAAAGTTATGATCATTATTGCTATACATTGAATTTTGTAATGGTATATATTGTACAGATGAGCGAAAGGAATGTGAAAGCAGTTGCAAATTTTTTATGCAATTATTAACTGTCCTGAATTATTTGTGTATTCAACAAGAGATGGCTCAGATGAGTGTGGGCACATAGCGGTACAATCGTGAGTGAATATAACAAGAAATAATACGATGTAAGTGGGCCAAGTCTCACCATTGCTCATCACGTGTGGCCTAACTGTACACGGTTTCAATTTTTTACTTCTAAGTACTTTACATTTATAAAGTTAACAAAGGACGTTCAAAAAAGGTTTACGGTTTGTGCCGATAGCAGCGCTGAAAGTTTTAAATATTTATTACATAGATTAAGAATAATTTTAACTGAACCTTAATGAAATTGATTAGAGTCTAAATTGTGGTAACAGGCTTTCTAAGAGAAAACCACATAGAAATCGTTGCCGTTGCTTTCACGAAGCTCTATTTTGATCGGTTAAAAGTAAGGTAATCGATGAAACTTTAGATGTTTTGTAAATCAAGTCTATTTATATTTTTTTTATATAAAATTTAACGATAAACGCACAATGTTCACCTTTTAATAAGTGTTCACAGAGCAACATTAAATTAAAGATTAATTTTTGTTTCATTTCTCTTCGGTCAACAGTTCGCAATCAGTATCATTGTGTAATTTTTTAGTAAAAATGCTTTAGAGTTAGATTACTTAAGTTTAGGTTTGTTTAAAATTATATATTTAATTTGTATATATATTATTTTTGCTTCTTAAAGCAACCTGAGATAATTTACGCAAAAACAAATGTTTAATAAAACGAATATGGATTTTTTATAAAGATCGAATTGCCTTCATAATTTTTTTAAGTGATATTTGAAATTGTTTTTGTGCTTTACAGTTTATTGTAGAATAATTAAATTCTAACGCATATTTATTTGATTTTATAGGGGATATAAAATAATTATATAATTAAAAATTTATATGTATATTCGTATAAGTAACATTATTGTGGAAGTCTTTACAGAAAGTTTTTAAAATTAAGAACGTTGAAGTTAAATTTTATAATTAAAGAATATAAATGATGCATAGACTTATACATATTTTGCGAAAAATGTAAGTACATATGTATATATGAGTATTTGATGTCCTTGTATGTTTTTTTATATTTAACTTGACTGGTTTTTTGCACGGTATGAGTAAGTCTTCAAACATGTTAGGTTTTTATTTATTACATTATCATACTGTGCCTTAAAGTGTTGATACTTTATCAGAATCATATTTTTCACATAATTTCAAATGACAGGATTTCTTGTTTATGTCAATAAATTCATAATGGTATGTTCCTTTTTGTAGTTATTTATGTACAATAGTAAAAAAAAACAAAAAAAATCTGCTTTGATTAATTTCTTAAGTTTGTCATTTTATAACGATACTTGCAAATATTATTTTGTTAACGATAATTCAATAGTGTATAGAATAACGTTGTGCCGTTAGTTTAGCTCTAAATTAATAGTTACCGGTCCTGTGACACCCATAACACTTGCTGTATTTTAATCTGAAATAGCTGTATCATATTACGTTGTTTCCATTACAACATGATAAGGTCTAATTGCTGTAATGTGCTTCAAGTGGCTCATCGTTCGTTTCGTTCGTTCAGTCCACACGCAACAGTTTGGATGTATCTATTGAATTGGAAAACAGTATTGTAGTGATAAACAATTCATGTATGTATGTTAACATATTTTGCTGAAGGCAAATTAAAAGGTTAGGGCAATTTTCTCTAATGACAATTCTAAAATCTTACGGTTTATTAAAAGATAATAGTTTCTATGTTACATACAAAATAGAATCTGCGATAATTGTAGATAATATATACAAATGACAAATTTTCTTCGGGACTAATTAAAAAAAATAAACATTTTTATGCACTAATATTGTTTTGTAACGAAAAGCGTCGAATAAACAAACATATCAATAGTTAATCATCAAAACTTTTAATATTTACTATTTTAAGATAATTTACTGTAATATATGTTACAAATAAAAATATTGTTTGACAAAATTATGAAACAAAATAGAAAAACAATTAAGCGATTAATAAATCGTTGTCACATTAATAATTAAAGATTAAACTTATATACATAAATTTTAGATAGTGCCTTAATCTCTATTAACTCCTCTATGCATTCGCCCACAAACTGAAAGCGTAATGGTGTTAACTGAGCGTCCGATCACAGCCATTTCGAATAAATACCATAAACAGTCTGTTTGTGATGTACACGCGGGATGCGGTGTAGCTTGTTTGAACAATGACGCTGTAGCCTTGACATTTGATAGCCTCTCGGTTTAAGGTCTTCGGCCACTAGCCCCAACGGCGAAGTCTATTGTACCTGGGCACCGGCAAGTATGGGTACCTGGCAGGTACTCTCACATTCTCCAAATTGTATCCTCGGCGCTGTCGTTTCAATTCTATATCATCTTCGCTTTTCTTAACTTTTGAAGGTCTTATTATTCTCACTACATTGGATTCTAATATTACATTATCGGCGGCCAACGCTTCCTCCGGCCGCAATTTTGTAATGAGTTTCCCTTTATTTCTCAATGAGTTCAGGTAATCCTCACTGAGCACGTAGTCGAATAGTTTCGGTACCTGATTGTATTTCGTGCTGTCTATTCCTCTCTCGTAGCCGATACGTTCGCGGGGCGACGATAAAATCGGCGTTACGAGCGCACAGGCGAACGCGAAAAACACGTGCATGTTGCGGCGTGCGTCGAGTGTTTGTGCTGCGCGCGCGCATCGCACTTTTTATATAAGTATATACGCACGATCGATACCATTCGTTCATAATTTGACTGGATATTTTTTGTTTTCATTGTGTCCGAGCCGCTCTTGAACTTCACAGTGTATAGCCCGGAGATGGGAGCAAATGTTGAACAGTCTTATAACTTATCCGATTTATCTTATCCGGTCAGATTGCTTATTTTCGATCGCTTCGTACACGGCAACCACTATCTATAATAATTATGAGTTTAATTTTTTTTAACGCGCAATTGAATATGAACGCTCATGAACCTTGTTCCACTTGTAAATAGTCGACATTAGTATAAGTTACTCTCGACGTTACAAGGTGACTATCACGCGGGTGCGGTTGCATGTTATCACGGTCTGGGTCTAATCATGTTAAGTTAATCATATCAGTAAATATTTGCTAAAACTATTGGTATTATATTTACATCAAAGTCTTTTAGAAACCAAACCAAAATTGAATTATTTCGGATCACTACTTAAATATTCGTCAACTCTGTTTTGATTTTCACGATTGATACCTTGAAGAATATTGACAAATCAAGTAATAATATGACAGCGCGTTTAGAGATCAATAAAAAATTAAGGTTTTGTAATGTAGACGTTTAGTAACAGGAAATGGTCAACAGTAAAGACGAGTCAGTTGTACTTGATACTAAGTTAGTTGATTTCCGACTTGCAGTTTTATTTATTAAAACACTTGTAGATGGTTACACTAAGCAGAAATACATTATCTGCATTTACTTATTAAATTGCTCTTTATCGCGAATAAGAGAAATAATTTGAAAGTACAACAAATCTTTCCTAGTATTTCTATATCATTTATTCTTATTTGTGTAAGATGTGACTTTCTACCAGATGAACTGTTTATTTACTTGGTATGTATATAACTTTGTAATTTTTTAAAAAACGTGGTCAGTGTCCATATATTTTTAGCCCACACAAGTTTATATATTTTTTTTTTATAAAGTAATAAGAGGAGCAAGACGTTACCTGCTGGTAAGTGACACGCTTGTTCAAAACAACGAGGTGTTGGGATGACATACACATATATGTTACTTTAGTAATTTTACTATCTACAGCTCCTTTGAAATCTAAACACATCAAAATTTGTTTGGCGGCAGAAAAAGAAGCTGCGGTGGTACCTACCTAGATAGTCTCCGTCAACAGAGGCCTGTCACCAGTATGATTTCGAATATACGGATCAAGCCAACAACATAAACATTTTTAATCTATAAAAATTGATTTTGTTTTTAGATTGGTTTTGCATATGTTTATGTATGAAAGCAGTTAGACCAGCAACTAGAGTTTTATTTATGGCTTTATTATTAAATTATGTATATTATATATGAGAGTCAACTGTTTATAGCTATTTTATTTTCATTTCTCTAAACTTTCTATACGAGATTGTTAAAAGTGTATTCGCTGTATCAGTTTTAGTAAGAAATTAATGTTCATTAAACACAAAATATAATTTATGTATTTACCTACATAAAGAATTGGAGCATTAATTAGATTGTATGCATACATTGGTAATGGAAACGATTACGCAGACGGAAGTGGTTGTGGTGGATTTATATGTAGATTGAGTAGGCTGGAAACAGTATCAAGGACCATTGTCTTGAGGCATTTTCGTTTATGATACGTATTTGTTTAGAATTTGGTAACAATAAGTATATACAATTTATTGTAACTTATTAGTATTTTAAAAAGGATGTTGTAAGTTTTAGGTGCAAGAACTATCTTTCGAAGTTGTGATTAATTTAAGTCTTTATAAAGAGCATACCTCTTCCTCCTTCAAGGTCGGCAGCGCAGTCGCGACCCTGCGGGTGTTGCGACTGTCCATGGGCGTCAGTAATCACATCACGTGTACTGTTCGCACGTTTGCCCACTTTTATTTAAAAAAAAAAATATACTGGTGGTATGTTTTTGTACTAAGGTATTGTAGGTAAAGAAAATACCAGGTTAACAAGATTTAACTTTTGTCTCCAAGAGCAAAACACAAGTGTTCATCATATTAACGGTACAATTTTAGGCGTAGTATCACATATTGGCGTATACATTTTTTTGTAAAAGCTTTCATATTAATAATTTGCCATATTCTTAATAACAAGGTTTGTATAATATGTACAAAAAGCAATATTAAATTATTACTTTAAATTTTTTCTACTAATTTTTTCTTAAGCTTGTTTTGAATTCTGTTAGTTTTTTTAAACTTCGAGTGAATGGCTTCTTTATCTTACATCTGAGACTTTATAATGAAGCAAGAGCAAATTGAAGACCAAATGAGTTTGTAGCGGTGTCTGACTTTTTGATTAAATCTAATTTTGAAGTTTTTACAGGCACATACATCGAAGTAGATCCTAAAATAAATGAATAAGTGATTACAGATAAAGCGGCGAAGATTAGTTTTCCATATCTTTCGTATTCTAATTTTTTTTATGATAGGTCAATAATATTTATTTCAAATACGTGTATGATAGAAACATGTATGGTAGTGAATATATGGAATGAGTTACCACAAAGGTTTATGGGCTTGCTATAATTCAGACAACGTCACCCAAGTATAATTTTTCTACACATAATGCTTACCTAACGACACCGTACCAAGGTTAATGGACAATACAACGGATTCCCATCTTCCGCGTCTTTATGCCGTTCCGCATTAATCACGGCACCATCTTACGAATAATAATAAATCTCTAACCAAAACCGTTACTCGATAGCATCCTTTGTTCATACGATACACTCGGTATTATTCGGAAGAAAAAACCTCTAACATTTATAGATAAATACGTACACTCACAATATGGTACAGCGAATTAAGTACATATTACACATTATACTTCATGTCCTTTTTTTAGGGACTTAAATTTTAGGTCAGTAATGCGCAAATCATTTGGGTACTGGTTTGCTTTTGTGAAATATCCCATGTATTAATCATGGTATCGTTATATAGTTTGTTTTGTCTTGTGTATATTTGTGTCGTAGTTTTTAATAGTTTTTTTTAGTTGAGTACAGCTTCTTAATCGTTGGACTGTCAGTTACACGTAGCCTCTTACCAGCAATAATATATTTACACAACCTCCACGTAGTCCTCTTTTTATTCACTTTTTTTGTATTATTTGTTACTATACTATAAATGATCACGGTTCATTTTCGATAACAATTCATAAATTGGCGATAATTTTATAAATTGGCATATTTAACATCTGAAAATACTGTGTATAAAGTACAAATAGAAATATTTGTACTTTATACGCAGTAACAGACTTAATAAGTTTTTTTTATTTATACATTTTTTAATCAGTCAGGTCAAGCGTATTGTTTGCTTGCTATGTTTTTCAATAAGTTGGTCATTGGACATGGTTTTTTTTAGTTTATGTCGTCTTTGGAACTGGGTTAGCATCAGGTTTTGTTTAATGTGTTTTTACTAATTTTTTTCTTGTGTTTGATTTAGTTCTTTTGAAGTCGGGGCATATTTAAATTTTTAATCAACTACAAATGGCAAAGTTGTATACTGAATGCTCGTTCATATTTTAATTTTTGATACTATGTTGTGACTATTTTTTCTTGTTAATTACGAACTTAGGGTTAAACTGTGTCTTTTGGGTATTTTAGTATTCCAAATTTCTTCTTACATTTATCTGTTTTATAGGCTATTGATACAATGTAAAAATAATATTGATTAATCAGCAGATGCCATGGGAGAATTCGGAGGAGCAGATGAACGTGCCGAGGGAGATGCGTATTCACGTGCAGCGTGTTTTCGCTATTCCAGCTCCTCATAGTGTGCCACCACCACCACCGCCAGAAGCTATGGGCCCGTTTGCTCCCCCACCGCTACCACCTCAACCTCAACCCCACGAACAGAATGAGGTAGATATCCTTTAGTACTACACAGAAAAATGTATTTGTAAAAGCCAACCGGTTTATTGCTCGTCACCATTGAATTTACAAAATGTAAAAATTTGCAGTTTATGTTTATGTTGCAATAGATGTCCAGAATATTCTGAATTTCATATGTTGGCAAACAGAACACAGTAATTCCTGTTATCGGGACAAATTTACAACACGAAGGTAGTAACTAGCCAGATAGATTAGAAAAAATCCACCGCTAAACACACACCCCAACACCACTTGGCCTCGGATCGAACAAGAGAACTCCGTAATACAATTGTCAAATAAAATAAATAAATAATAATAGTCACTTGTCAATATAAAGATTAACATGAAACGAACAAAGACATTAAGTGAGCGCAAAGATTTCATCAAATAAATATTTTTACTTCCATTAATCGTGGAAACGATTACAAGAATTTTGATTTCATAATAGATTTAAATTATTGATATTTTATACAATATTTTAATTATAAAGTTTTTTAAGTTCTCCTAATTACCATTACACGTTATACAAATTTAACTAATTTCCCGTTCAAGCTCCTTAGTGACATCATTATGCAGATCGTTTGTGAATTTCTTTAGTATTATTAGTTTACAGTATTTTGAAAACTAGTATCATAAATACGTTTCCAAATCAATATAAATAATAAACACGGAAATCATTCTGGTTACAAGGTGCAAAATAAATGTTATACAAAATATCATGTACATCAGTGATTCCCAAAGTGGTCTATATCGACCCCTAGGGGTCTATGACAACCTGCAAGGGGTCTACGTCAGCGAAAAAA
>DWLS01002643.1:0-17629 GCA_018246255.1 Pachliopta kotzebuea | reverse complement strand
AAGTATTTGGTAACTCCGCTTGCGGCTGGGTCCCGTACAAACACATCACGTTATTACACATCACGTTATTACACATCGGGTGATTGTTCCGCTACTGCGTCGATGTTGTACGGAACCATCTCTTTGTTTAAACCATAAATCATCAGTGATAGATTTTCAGGAATAATGAAATTCGTTTTTCATATATCATCATGATCAGCCGATGCAATTCCAATAGTTCAGAGTTTAGTTGTGTATAACTGCACATAAATTGAAAAATTTGTTAGTGGCAGGCCTGATTCGATTCGTACCTGGTACCTCCGGAGAGGAATAGGAGGTAGTTATTAAAAAATTGCGACCGCCGAAGGCGCAAGAAGGTCCTAAAGTGTCAGGTCCCCAAGGTGGCCGACGATCTGGTGAAGATCGCGAGAAACCACTGGATCGACAGCGCTGGACCAATTGAAGTGGAGATAGCTGATGATGATTATATGACTTCTTCATCAGACGATACATCCACTGCCGGACATTGGTCTTCCCACTTAGGGGAATTTGGGCCGTCTCCCACCACGGTTGCTCAATGTAGGTTGGTGGGAACCAAAGCCTCGTTTGTTGATTTACAGGTTGGTTGGACCTAGAAGGAGATTGGCTTTTGTTCCGTCAGTTATTGGGACCATTTACACCTCTTTCTACCTACAAAAAAAGTTAATGAGTCATAATTATCAACATCAGCTTTTTTTTTTCTTTTTTTAATTTTTATCTTTCCCTACGTGTATTGGCTAAGGGACTATGTGTTACTTTATTTATTTCTGTTTCCGTTTTTATTTATTTCCTATCTTTCCAATCTTTCCTTTCACTGTATTATCTTCCTTCCATTCATATTTTCTTCCATGCATCGCCTATCATTTCAAAAATCGCCTGATCTTTACAATTTTTACTTAATTTTTACATTACATTATCTTTTAACATTCTTTTTTTTATTATTCTTTCTACATTTTCTTTGCTTACTTAATTTATTAACAATTCAAATTCTAACATTTGTTTAATTTTTACATTTTATTTCATTTTACCTTCTTTTATCTACATTCTTTTACAATTTTCCGAACTAATCTGTTACAGTTTTATTACTTTCTATAACCCTATTTACAATTTCCTTCGCGTATTTTACAAAGACAGGGCAACTCTTATCGTCACTCATCAGAGAGGCGATGCTACCCACACTAATCTTTTCGTCGAGCTAAATTTCAGCGTCTACTTTCTTTGCCGTAAATAAGGGACAAGAAGTCAGGATGTGCACGACGGCATCATCAGCTTGAGACGTCCCACTGTTGGACATTTGCCTCACCCAATAGTTATGGATTTTTGGCTGTCTTCCACCACGCTGCCACAATTCGGGTTGATGTAGAGAAAGATCCTCGTTTGTTGATTAGCAGGCTGCATCACGAGTAGAAGATTTGCATGGGTACCGTGAAGTGTTATGGGACTCTTTACACCCCATAAAAGAGTACTGCTTCTATTCTCTCTTTCTGTTAGTTTGATCATCCTCATGATGTATTCCAACTCGTCTACCAATAATCCAATGAAGACAGCAGATATTTTCGAGTAATGCTTAATTAATTATCATAAAGCAGTAAGGTATTGTTAAGTGTTAAATTAAGAATTGGTAGAATGTGTCGAAGCGCTTATTTAGTCCTCAAGTAAGTCCTCAAGCGCTGTTTAAAGTAATCCCATGATTCGTGACGGTATATGAAATGTGGGGATTATTCTATTACCATGTAGAGATGTTTGTATCCAAGTGGTGGATTAAGTGATTTACGGTGTTAGTACTTAATAGCTTATATAAGTTATGTAACAAAAAGTGGTTTCTGTAATTTTTAAACTGTATGGAACTATTCTTTGAATGGTGATTCAATTGATATTTTTTTTGTAATAATATTTGTGATGTGAAGTGTCCCATACAACACTTCACAGGATCCAAACCAACTTTATTCGCTACACCCTACCAGGCTATATCTGCCCACCAAACTGCTTCAGGCCAGCCTTATGGGCGATGGCCCAAACCCCTCATTATTATTGAGGGAAGCCTATATCCAGCAGTGGAACTCTATCAGCTGATGATGATGATGAAGATAAGTTTATCAGAAAAACGACCATTGAAGATTCTTCATCATACTACTAAGTTCTTTTATTAATAAAACGACTTGTACTTAAAGAATGGTACACAATAAAATCACTGTGTACGCTTAATAAAAACTTTATAATTTAACTCTAACTTTTAAGTTCAAGTAATGCTATTAATAATACATACATATAAACTAAATAAAAATCACTTACATTCTATACAATACAAATATTTAAACACATACACTCGTACGATTAGATGAAACATTCGGTATCTCTTCCTTCTCTATTTCCTCATCATCTTCATTACATTTTCTACAGTGTTTCGGTAGTAATGGTGTTGAAGTATAACACATCATCTGTACTGTTCGCTAGTGCCCACTAACACTATAAAAAAAAATCAACAATTAATATTCCTCAACATTTAACTGGTTTATCAATAGCTTTAGAGTTCAGGCAGTCTTGGAACTCCTTGCTTGATGTCAGACCTCCAAACAAATAAGTTTTCAGGAGACTGGTAAAAAGGAATTATTTATAGTCAAAGCATTAGGTTGTTTAATATGTATTTTCATATATTTGTACATATATTTATCTTCTTCTGTGTTTATATAAAGAATTGTATGTATATGTATGTACCACATTATACTTATTTTCTTTAAGCTTTCACACTTCACCTACCCAAGCATCTCCCACTTCCTGGGTTTACTGGCAGAGAATGCTCAGAGATTAAATCCGCCTTTTAGACCCTAATTTTAGGGTCAATGTTTTTGTTTTTTTAAAAAAAATAACACTATTAACCAGTCTTGTAAAAGATGATCTAGTGAAAGTTGTGGGAAACCGCTGGATGGGGACAGCGAAGGACCCTACTACGTGGAGATGATTGAGGAAGGTCTCTGCCTATCAGTGGGTGTTATCCAGATGACTACGTATATATATTTATGTGCAGTTAGTATAGTATATAATATAGCACCAACTAATACCAAGTGCTGTGACGGTGAAGGGAATGGTGAGGAAACCTACATATCTATGTGATGACCATACGCCGGATTAGTATGTGGAATGGAGAAGGCAATGCCAACACCGCTCTATTATAACTGACAAGTAATTCACGTGGTTTGCTACATATAATGACCTCGAGCCTCAGTCATGAGGAAATATGACTTATAAGAAGCATTATATATTTAATATATATGTATATTTAATATATAATGCTAATTTAAAATAAAACAGCGCATTCCCTGTAAGAATTGCGTTAGTATGCCGGCGAAGTTCCCGAGGCGGTGTTACTGAAGTTGGATTGAAAATAGTTGTTCCAGTTTGGCGGAGAAATTTAATTTGAGGCAAGAAAGAAAGAACTATCATTCAATATATTTTCGACACTTGTAATATTAATGGCTTTCCTACCTTTCTAAATTTAAGTTATGTTTTTACCTGCTTATAACGGGAAGTTTTTTAAGACTAGGCTTTCATCTGATGGTAAGTGATACACTTGCCCATAATAACGTGGTAATAAATTGTATAAACAACACCATATTCAGTCGTCTTGAGAAGTATGGTGTTGTCTCGTTACCCCAGTAAGTTCACCTTTCGATCCTGAACACAGTAATATTTGAACACTTTATTTGTTGTGTCGGTAGAAATAATAGTTGCGGTGGTATCTACCTAGACGGTCATCGGCAAACGAAGTCCTACGCATACGGTCGCAATGAACTACTTTTTTCCCTTTGGTATTTTGAGTAAAACTCCATACTTGCTTATCTAATTGTGCTCTTACTCCTTTTCCCAACTTTTCTTTCATACCTTTCCATCTTCCATTCTTTTACTAAATATCTTTCAGGCATTTCCTCTCAGTACGAGTTCGCAAGTTACATTTTTTATTTATTCTCTATCTCTTATTTGTATGTTTTCTTTTCCCAATACTCTAAGAGGAAGTAAGATTTAAGAGGTCTCATTCAGTGTGGGTCAAGATTCGTTTACATCATTTACAATTATTGCTTCTTTTATTTATCGTCATTTCATTCTTTCGGTCATCCATTATTTCTTACTCATTTTTTCATCACTACTTCTTTCTCTATTTGTATTTATATCTTCTTTTCTCCTTTGATGGTCATCATCAGTACGTTGAGACGCCCCGGGATCACCTATGGAATTCTCTGGTGTCTTCCTGCACTGCTGCTATGCATATCCTAGGGAGAGCTGTTACCCTCCCATGCAATTCCTAGGTAGAAACATCGTCTAGGGTAGGTTTTATTTTAGAAATAATAATAGAAAGGATTTTTAAAACAAAGCTGTAAAACAAGTAGATACTAAGTTGCATACACACAAATCCTTTGTTTCAACAGTTAAGTTCTTTAGTTACCTAAGTAATTTCGTTGGGGTCTAAACGATCCTACATAACAAACAAACCAAGCTATACTCATCTGCTAATCAACGAACTAGGCTATGGCTTTCCATCAACTGGCATTGGGCCAGCGTGGTGGAAGATGACCCAAATTCTTTCATTATTGGGGGAAGCGTCTGTCCAGCAATGGACTATAAGCTGATGATGAAACGGTGATTTTACTAAATAAAGCAATCTTAATACTTTCTTTTTAATCAATCAAACAATGCACCATGCAGGAGAGGCTTGGGTACCGTGAGTTATTGTTTGGGACCCTTTAAACCCCAGTCTTACTATCGGAACTATTTTTTTAATCTTTTGCTTAAAGTACAAAACAGGCGATTCAGTGTTGCAATTTTCAACAGTGGTTGTTAAAGTTTAGAGTAAGTTGAGATGTAATTGAATTCCGTCGCTGAATTTTTAACAGAAATTTTAAAAAGAGCGAGTCCGCGGCGAAGGAACTGCGAGAAGTTTTCTTTTTTTTAAATATGAATAGACTTTCTCGAAACTTAAACTAATTATTTTCGACACAAGCGCCTGGCATTTTAGTGTTACAACTTTTTGTGTGAAACGAAAAGTTTGCTATCGCGATAGTGAAAGTTTCGTCGAGTAATATATTTTTTTTATCTAGAATATAATTTAGGTGTGTCTTCAAGTGCAGGCTTTGTTAGTACTCTTACTACTATTTATACTTTTACATTTCTATTAAAAGTACTTTAATTTTGTTTTAAATTTGCTGGTAACAATCGATGAAAATGGTTTTAGAGATAGTAAAAGTTCATAATAACTTAGTCTATTTTTTTAGGTAAATAGAATTTAGTGTTTAATAAATCTAGCACTATCTTTTCTGTCTGCGAGATTAATTTATGTCACACAACTTAGCTCCGGGCAAATTGTACTATATACCGCACAGTGGGATTTGTGTTAGCTGGTTTTATCAGGATTTATACGATACTTTTAAACCCTTAAGGTCTTAACGTCCTGGAGCAACAGCTCCAAAAGATTTATAAGAGAAATTGGTAAGTTTTTATTTATGTGAAACAGACTATGAGACGGTCGATAACAAAAAAAAAATAACTGTTAATTTTCTGTGTAAAAGCACGCTTAAAGTTTAATGGAATTATGAACTTTTGTGTAGTAAGGCTTAGACGCTATACCATGAAAATGGTAAAAGAATGACTATATCAATTTACAGGAATATCACTTTTTTTTCGTCGAAATGTTGTGACGAGCAAGAAAGCTTTCTTTTGTAACTGAAGATCTACGTTCGTTTGCAAACTTTACTGTCTTTAGGTTCGAAGGTCGCTGTAACCAATGAAATTACTCGTATAACGAGATTCAACATATTATGTATCCAGATAAAGAGGACATGGTGCGTGGTGAAAGTTCAGCTAGTCTGTTATCTTGAGACCTCAGCAGCTTTTTTTAGCAATGAGGGTAAGAGACCAGCAAGGCCTACCTGATGGTAAGTGATGCGCACGCTCATAACATAGCGCTGGTAAAGATGATATATATAGCACCACATTGCGCTCGTCGCCTTGAGACGTTAGTTGTTAAGCCTTGATACTCCAGTAATTTTACTAGCATATAGCACTTTTTAGACTGGGACACAGTAATGTTTCTACACCACTACTATGGACTATTTAAACCAATTTTCCCAACCTTCTTGGTGCCATGTCTCACTTTCGAGTAAAAATTTTTCTTTGCTCCTGTCATGACCTTGGCATTTCTATCCAACCCAAAGGAAAATTATACTTTTATATAATTTATTTTTTAAATTTGTAGATTGCCTTCTAAGTAAACAGAATTATCTACTTGTGGAATCTACGCCTTGCTTTGGGAAAAATTAATTAGACGGTCTCCGGAATCGGATGCTAAAGAAGTGAATACTTTCTACGCTACTTGTTTTTAGAGTAAATTCCACCGCATAAATCATTAAAAAAAATGGAAAGTCAGCATGAATTTTTAACTGAATAGGTACAGAATATATCCTGCTGCAGGAAAACTCATGTTTTATAGTAAATATTTCCGGTACTTTCCATTTATTCTTATCTCTCACACGTTCTCGCCTAACCGACGGCAACGGGTTTTTCTCTTTGAGCTACGTACAGCGGAACTTTTAAAATTTATGAATCGCTCAGGGATATGAGGATGTTGTTATTTCGAACAGCTCATATGAATTTGTACAAATCGGCTGTTAAAAAAAAATTGGGTGAACCTAGTAAGGCCCTGTTATGTGACTAGTTAAGATGGTATATACAGCACAGCATTACGCTCGCCTTGAGACTTAAGTTATTGTCTCTTTACCCCAGTTACACTAAGTTACCTCTTCAAACTTGAACACAGTAACATTTGAACTGTACTATTTGACGGTAGAAATAGAAACTGCGGTGACCGATACTGTCTCCGGCAAGAGACCTACGAATTGAAAACCTAATCACTCTTCATGATATACTAATTTACTAGTATATCATAAGGATATAATAGTGGTTGTATTAAAGATTACTGGTAACAGTCACAAGGAAACCTGCTCCTTTTTCTCAGTAATGATTCCTTTCTTATCTTTGTTATCAACAATAGAACTGTAAAAAGCTCCGATCGAAATAATAACTTCTACCTACAATTGTTTGATGGAGCTTTACAAGTTAAAAGGTTACATCTCCTTTTTAACCTTTTGTTAAAAGGCAGAGTGTATCCCAGTTTTTCAGGGAGATACCTAAGTAATATTCCAGTTTCGCCTTTCCACGAAAAAAAGGGGTCAAAGTGAAAAAAGTGTCGCAATGTATTCTTCTATGAATAAATTATTCAGAATTACGAAGCTCGCAACAATTCTTTAGTTAGGCGAATGTAGTAAATACTTTTTCTTTTTTTTTTTAGGCAGAAATGAAATTGTCAAGACTTTCATTGAACTGTTAAGATGATAGGTTAACATGAATAAAATTCTCGGTTCTTTGCTAGAATAATAATCATTAAAGTCTCAACCTATCAAGCCTTAGATCATATATAGATTACGTGGAATTGATAGTGTGAATTAGTCTCATACAGGCGATATAAAGGGTCCCATGTAACAGCAGCAGCCTTGTAATCAACACACGAGTCTCTTGCTTCACATTATTCAGCACTGGGCCAATATGGTAGAAGATGGCTCATATTCCCCCCACTATTGGAGAAGGTAATGGATGTCTATCGGTTGATGAAGAAGTCAATGATCATCAAACATCTACATTGGTCCAGGGCTGTCTGCATCCAGCAGTTTCTCGCGACCTTCACCTGATCGATAGCTACTTTAAGGTAGGCCTGATTCTCCAGGACCTTACTATATCCTTCGTGTATTATGTCTTGTCTATCGCAGTCGTTGTGTTAGAATGACTGTCTTCTCAAAGTAAATCAATCGCTAAGGGGCATCGATAGACTAGTGGTTTGAACGCCTGCCTTTAACTCCGGAGGTACTGAGTTCGAATCCGGCTCCAATGAATTTTTTAATTTACTTACAGTTAGTATACAACTAATATGATGTATGAAATCGTGTGGCTATAAATTTGAAAAAAATAGTCGCTATCACATCATTCCTCAGATGTAACATATAAAGAGAGATATACGACCTCATTTACAATTAACGTCATACGAAAATTCAGGTCAATTGTAGGTCAAAGGAAGTTCCCAAGCGATTAAAGTACATTTGTTCTATTTAGTTTTGTTTGAAACGAGTCCTACTTTATAGTGCTTATTTATTATGTACGATTTGAATTTATTATTGTCACGATTCTTCGCATCATTAGCTGATAGATGTATACTCCCCTAATATTTAGGGTTTTTGAGCTATCTTCCACAACCAACCAAAGTCAGAGCTTTATTTCTTGGTTAGTAGGTACAGTGAGTAGGCGAGGCTTCAGTCTTGAGAGTTGTTTAGGACTTCTTTAACCATTTCTTTTCATATTTGTGATTAAAATTAATTAATTAGTTTAATATTAAAAAACTTTTCAACAAATTCAAAGTATTAATACCATACTAACCCCCTCCCCCATTAATATTAGCCGTACATTATCATGCGCGCCGTGTGAAATTGTATTAAGCCCCTTCTCAAACGTTTGAGCATCCCTAACGATGTTTGCCAACTTGTTTGTTTGTCTTCCGAGACCTGCAAGATTAATTGATAGAGTTACGGATATTACACAGAACTTTAAATAAGCACAATTATATATAACTCTTTAATAAATTATCTATATGATTACATAAAAAAAATATGATAACTTAAATTATTAAGAAATCAACTTTGAAATTTTGTAGTCATATTTTCTTATAACGAAGTATTTAGAGGATCGCTTCTACAGTTTACAGTTAAACTTAATTAAGATATAACCTGTTAAAAGTTTTCATATAATTATTAGCGATATATAAAGTATATTTTATTATTTTTAATATATAATAAAAGTCATATTTATTATGATAAAAATAATATAAATCACAATGTACCGCAAACACAGTCGTCATCAACTTATGTTTACAGCAAGAAAGGGCTCACATGTGGTTCCGTATAACGTTAATTGCTAATTAAGTAATTTTAGTACGATATCAACAAAGGTAAACCGTACTTATTGTGAGTAACTTAGAAACTTAATTAGCACGTGAATGCATTGAGTGGTGACGAGTTGAAGGCAACCGCACCTCATAAATGTATGAACGGAGAAAACAATATTCGTTGTCTGTTCGAGGAAATTTGTTACCTTGCGGTTTCTTTGTTATTATAATTAATTTATAATTATACATGTCATATAATTTAATTTATTATAAACAGTTAAGTACACTCTCGATATGGTAATGCTGTACATTAAATCTAGTTACCTTAAGTATATTTTCGCTGTGAAGGATACGTACTTGTGAAATGATCAATATGACATTCGAGAGTCAAAGTCACTATATATATAATTTTCAAAAATATAATATTCAAAACCAAGCTGCAGCTTTCTTCTGAACTAAGTAATCCACAATTTTTTTTCTTAGTTAAATAAATATCTTATATTCATGTAAGTTTCTATAATATATAAGTTTATTAATGTATGTAATAGTTTTTGTATTGATTTCTCTATATTGACTCCACATCTAAAGAGACGATGTTGTTTTCTTATTATATATGTATATTTATTTATATATATCATAATAGATAGATACATTTTTATTGTTCACAAATATGGTACAGTGAATAAACTTAAATAACTTAATTTATAATAGAAATGTAGGCAAGATCCGGTTTATTGCTTTGAGCGATCTTTTCTAAACGACCAAGTAGGAAAGGAGAGACAAAAAATAAGTAGATAAACAGATAAGCAAGAAAATTAAAACATATATGTAATCTTTGTTATCATAATTTTAACTTTTCTTATCACTTTACTATTTAATATTTTATCCTTCCTGTCCTACTGAGTTGTCTAGTAGAATTCGCACAAAGTAATAAAGCTGCCCTTGACAACACTTAGAACATAAGTTTAGTTCAAGTTAATTAAATATATTGTATGTTATTAATGTCAGCAGTAAAGAATTTACCAATCAGTTTACAAAATCGCAATAGTAATAATAAAATTACTGCTTAAATATACGCGATGTAGTAAGGAGAAAAAGTTTCATATACTATTATGGACAAGACACGTTATATACAAAAAATCCGTATTAAATGTATAGACATAGACATATATAATTACATATACATGTACCTATATTATGTATATTTAGTAGATAACTTTTATTCTCGTATATATATTAGCATAATCCTTTGTGTGATACTAACCAGGAGCCGGTTCATAGCAACAACTTCTCTTGTTTGCGATAGTAAGAAAAACATATCATTGTGTAGTAAATTAAGTAGTGCATGAGTAACTTATACTTATTATATAAGAGCACATGTCTCGATAAATCTGTTGAGGTTTTATACTTTATCTAAAATTGTAGAAAATGTTTATATATGGACATATATAAAAGACTTGTTTAATGATTTTATATACAAATTTCGTTTGCATTTTTTTTGATTTTCGTGAAGAAAATTGTATTCGATATCAAGCTACAATTTGTCCTGACGGATGACGAATCAAGGTAAAATAAGTTATTAAGTTATTTATGAATATGTATAACTCCGATCCGTAACAGATTTACTTCGTTCGCTTTTCAGGTAAATGAAAAAGGTCTGAAGCGGGAAGGTAGCATTGAATATTATTGCAAACGGAAGCACTTCCGTATTAATATTAATATATAATAATAAGTTATTTACTTATTGCTTATTTTAAAGTGCTATCAACAGATTATATTTTAAAAGGCATCAGTTGTCCAACCGCAATGCAGTACTACTTAACCACTTCAAATCTGAAAGTTCATCATCATCAACCGATAGTCATCCACTGTTGGACACAGCCTCTTCCAATAACGGAAGGATTTGGGCCGTCTCACACCACACTGGCCCAAAGCACGTTATCGGGGAATATTATTACCATCGGCAGATTATATCTTAAATAGCATCAGTTCTCCAACCGCAATAATACTACTTAACCACTTCAAATCTGAAATTTTATCATCATCAGCCGATAGACGTCCACTGCTGGAAGAAGATCTCCCTTAATAGTAAGGGGACTTGGGCCATCTCCCACAACCGTAGACCAATGTAACTTGATAAGGAGCCAAAGCCTTTATTCTTGATTATTAAGCTCCACCAGCAGGTGAGGTTAGCTTGGCTTGTATGGGTCTGTTTAGACCCTATTGAAGTTACTTAGGTAACTCGATAACTTAACTGACAATACATGAGTTGTTGTATGGGATCAATTATACCTATCACTAGTATTTCCATTATATACTACTAACTTAGATACTCTACCAGGTGTTCCGACGATCTGGTGAAGTTTGTGGAATCCGCTGGATGCAGACAGAAGGACCGATCGGAGTAGAGATCTCTTGGTTGATAAAATGATGATGAAAGACACTTGAAGTATAACTAACGTAAATGATTACACAAATTTTTTATATATATAAGAACTACCTTGTTCTTGTCACAAGGGAAATCGTCAAAAGATTCCCTGTTCCTGGAGAAAGCCACTAAAACCCCCTCGGTGGTCATCCTCAGAGCATTGTGGAAGCATGGCATCTTGAGAACTCACCGGTGCTTCCTACACTGCCTAGCACTTCCTAGGAAGAGCTGTTACCATCCCCACTAGCAAATGTGCTGCGAGAAAATACGAGACCACTTCGTACTTGTCGTCGGCTCCGGGCTCACTAAATAGACAGAGAATTTCCACCCTTAATGCTTTCTTAGTCGCCATCTACGACAGGCAAGGCTTACCTTAGTCCTATTCCTGATAGCCTGATACTACAAGCCTTATAATTAACATCTGGTGATGAATTAAATATATTGGATAAAGATTATGATGATGATAATCTCTGTAACCGGAGACCATCAAGGAAAGATTGGAAAAATTCCTTGTCCCACTTTACGATAGAACAAAAAAAAACGGAGACTGTCTGGGAAGGTTCTGCAGTTCCTATTACAGTCGACAAACATTACTGTCTTCCAGTTTAAAAGCTCGAGAAGCTAAAAGCTGGAATAACGAGACTTATCAACTTTTAAGTCCCGACTATAGAAGACAATGTATATTGTTGTAGGCAAGTATTTAACTTTAAGTGAAACCTTTCACTTTTGTTAAATAAGTATATTTACAAATGATTGATTTAAAGCTTTTTCATTTCTTAATATTACTTTTGATTACTAACATTACTCTTTCACTAAGTTTAGCTGGTGGAAAGCTCAGTGATTTAAGCTCGCCTGTACGATTTTCATATAAACATTTTTCGTTACTTCACAGTAATGTACATAGCATAAAAAAAAATACAATCGTACATTAATCAAAGTAGACGGAGAGGTCGTGTTTTGTATATTGAGACAGTAAGGCAGGTATTAAGCCCGCCCCGTATACTTCAAGTTATTACTTGAGACGTGACGCACATAACAATCGTATGATCATCCATAATTCCATCTCGAGCTAAGACGCTCGTTTAAATTCAAAGCCTATTTTTATTCATTTAATAATTAACCTTTATTAATGATGTAATCAAGGGCTGTGGAGAGACGATAAAGGGACAGTAGGTTACTGTATATAGGTTTTATTATATACTTACTGGGACTCGTGTACAATAAGCAAGAGAGAAAGCCAGCAAATACTCTTCTGTCGTGGGACAATTAACCACTACAGAGGTTTTAGAAGTTAAATAGGTATGTATTACTACTGAGCCGAGAGTTATCAGCAGCAGTAATACTTGCTTACTGAAGGGATCTGATAATCAAGGTGATGTCTCATCTCAACTTAATCGATTCGAAACAGTTCATTGATGATACTAGTAGCGCCATCTATTAGTAGACATCTGATACAACTATCAACGTAATCATTACTATCTCTTTTTTTTTGTTACTGTACAAACTTCACTTTGTTCGCGTTTGAAGGGTGATGTATGCTAGTGAAATTACTGGGGTAACGATACTTTGTTTACTTATATACATAGACTATAGTATTATTTAACAACAGGCGGGATCGTGGTCAAGTATCGACCTGTTATAAAAAGTAATAAGTGATTTCTCAAGGCAAAGAGCGTAATGAGGTGCTATGTACCATCCAGTTCAAACGTATCACTTATTATCAGGTGAACCTCTTGCTTATCTCGACTGGTCAAATAAAAAAGGAAACAGTCTACCATTCTCGTTCAATTTGTTCCTTTCTCTTTTATCCAATCTTAGTATGTACGGGGTTTTAGGAGTCCCATACAACTCACCAGACCCAAGCCGACCTAACCTGTTGCACCCTGGTAATCATCTAACGAGGCCCCGGCTTCATACCAACCTGATTTGGGCCGACGTAGGATATGGCCCAAATCCCTTTACTATCGATAAAGCCTATATAATTCCATACATCATTACCTTTATCATACCTTCATATTGATTTGGAAAAGTTTTGATGAAACTTACTTTAAAATCGTTGGCCCAATTCTTTTTATGTTTATTTACTTAATTGTTTTTCTTTACTATTACTTTTTTAGGCAGTTTTATAAAAGACTTCTCTTTCTTCATTTCTTCAACTTCAACTCCGCTATCTGTTTTAAGTTGCACACATTTCAGTGCTTCCAAGAATGAATAAATCTGAAAGCTCGCCATCCGAACTGCTTAATTACACCGCAGCATCCCATTAAGGCTGTCTTACTACTGAACTATGCGCGGTGTATGAGGAATTTGCATTGGGCCATTTTAATTTTAGCCGACATAAATTCATAAGGGGGCGGATGAAATTCCTTTTGGCTTCATATGTTCGTCCTTTCATGTTTGTACATAGAATATAATCAACTTTACTAATACATATGTGTATATATATAAATATATAACAAAAAATCAATTAGCATATATATATAGATTGCTTTGATAAATATATATTTATATATACGCAGTGATTTTTTTAATTAGATGGAGCGAGGTAAAGAGTGATATGTTCACCTGATGGTATATAGTTAAGATGGTATACACAGCATTACATTGTACTCGTTGCTTTGAGATATAGTCTTAAATCTCGTTACCTCAGTAATTTCACTACTGCGCTTCTCTGAATAGAAGTCTGCTTAGTAGTAATAATTTGGGATTGATTAATTAGGATCTGTCTTTAGTGTTGATTGTGGCTTTTTTACTACGCGGCGAAGTGATGAGCAAGTAACTCACCTGATGGTAAGATAGAAGATACGCTTGCCTATAACATAGCGCTGGTTAAGATGTTATATACACCACTACGTAAGATAAGTCCCGTTACCCCAGTAATTTTACTAGTATACAGCACCATTCAGTAAACACAGTAATGTTTCCACATTACTATTTGGAGGAATAAATTGGCTTGTATTATTCAAACGGGTTTAAAAGCTTCCATCACCATTATCATTAGCCGATAGACGCTCCCTGTTGAATATAGGCTTCTTCTTAATGATAGGAGGGATTTGGGCCATCTCCCACAAACCTGGCCCAATGCGAGTTAGTGTGAAGCCAGAGTTTTATCTGATTATCAGGCTGCACCATGAGCAGGTGAGAATGGCTTGGGTCCCATGAGTTGTAGTGTGAGTTTTTGACCATGTAATAATTATTATAAACCTCTTCCTTCTAAGTCGTATTTCCTCATGACTGAGAGTCATGGTCATCATCAGCAGTGAACCACATGACGACTTCCTTGTCAGTTATAATGTAGTGGTGTTGGCATTGCCTTCTCCTTTCCACATACTAGTCCGACTGATGGTCATCACATAGATATATTGGTTTCCTTACCATGTTCTCCTTCACCATCAGAGCACGTGGTATTAGGTGTTATACTAACTGCATATAAATTGAAAAATTCATTAATGCAGACCAGATTTGAATCCGATACCTTTGGAAAACTGGCGTTCAAACCATTAAGCTATCACGATTTAATTATAAATTTATAATAATAATAATGTATTGCTATAATATTTGATTTAATAGTAAGTTTACTGGGGACGAGTAAAAATCACTACTAAAAAAAAATTTTTCTTAAAGTATATGAAAAATGAAGTAATGAGAAAGTTTCATTCAATACAAATGTAAAATGAACACTCCAATGTCTCGCTGATTTCCAGTTTCTGTTAAAACTTCCAACTCCTGAAATTGCTTCGAGAAGACGGAAAAATTATTTTATATTTCTTCCGTCTTTAGTCTAGTTTATTATTTTTAGATGATAAGTAATACACTAACCCATAACAACGTGGTATTAGTTAAAATTGTATAAATAACACCTCATTCAGTTACCTTGAGATAAGTGTTGTTGATGTTAAGTCTCGTTACCCCAATAATTTTATTGGTAATAAACCCTTCCAACCGGAACACAGTAATGTTTAAACTATTTGTCGGTAGAAATAGGTGTTGCGGTGACGAACTACTATCTACGTATTATCGTTTAATTCTATGTTTGTTCCAGTCTATTACTATACCTATTAACATTTTACTTTCCTTCTATGTCTGTTCTGGAATAACGGAATGTTCCCGTGAATACTTTTTGAAATTTAAAGCAGATACGGGGAGTTCCCCTTTTTAAAAAAGTTTGCTAAAGTCCCTCTTCCGGTGTGAGCGAGGCTTTCATTCAGACTGGATTATTGTTTCCTGAACCGCTTCGCAGTGGGACGGCGTTGTTTTGAATATAACTTGAAACCGCCCCCGACGTTTTGTAAAAGTAACAGGATGAAGAAAAACTACAACAAAAACTACAAAAATCTTCATTAATTTATTTGTTTAAACAAAACATGAGAAACAATATATTATATAACAGAGATACAGTAAATAGAAAGGACATAAAGCCTCTTTCTCTTCTTTTCCATTCAACATTTTACTATGTGAACAGAATAAAAAAAATACTAACATGAGCCAAAAAAAGAAGAACATTAATGAAAGTTTAAATACAGACATAGATACAAATATAAACTATATTAAATTTGAATATATTATATATACAATACAAAATACATACAAATATTTAAACACTCGTATACTTTTATATATAAATATACATGTAAAATAAATTTTTAAAATTTTTAGACTTTATGAATCGTCCGATATCTCTTCCTTCTCTATTTCCTCATCATCTTCATCACATTTTCTACAGTGTTTCGGTATTAAGGGTTTTAGTATAACACACATCAAATCATCAAATCATCTGTTCTATTTGTTCGTGCCTACTTACACTATATAAAAATAAAACTTCACATATAAAACTACTACTCAGTAAGACTAAATAGTGAAGGTCATAGAAGGGACAGTACTACGTGGAGATCATTGAGGAAGGTCTATGCCCAGCAGTGGGCGTTATATGACTATTAAACAGTACTGATTTTTGAAAAGAAAAGTCAAACGCAATACATCCATTAATCATCAACCGATAAACTACTTGAGAAAAGCCTACCCCAATTATGGAGATTTGGGCCGTATCTCACACTGGCCCAATTCAAGCTGGTGATGAGCCAGAGCTTACTTTGTTGATTATCAATACACGTTTAAGTTAGCTTGGGTCCCCTGAGTTGTATGGGACCCAATATCTGTAGTAGTTCTTCACCAAACAAATTTTATTAAATGTAATAATGAATTTATGTATATATTTTCATATATTTATATTCTTCTACATAAAATTGTGTGTATATGTATGTACTTTATAATGATTATTATTAATCTTTTATGGTTTTAATATAACTTTCTCACTTCACCTTACTACAGCGAGAATGTATAGACATTAGATCTGAATATTGGACCCTAATTTTAGGTGTTTTAAAAAGTTTCTCAAATGAAAAAAATTAAATAGTTTCAAACAATATTTGCAGCAACTGAAGATTTGAAGTTCACTGTAAGTTTTACTAGCGGACAGGATATTGCATCCTCCAACTATAGTTCTGTATAACTTCCGGTGTTACCCGTTCAACGCCACATTAAACAATAAAGTTTAATTGGTACGAAAGTTTCAGTTTGAAGTTTGAGAAGCAGTGTCGGCTTGTTACTGAACGAATTACAGTTAAATTATTAGACCAGTGTCTCCTAAGGTGGTGAAACTTTGACGTTTAAAAAGGCAATATGAAATTTAAAAAGAAATTGCTGATATAAATTTTTTTTTGAGAGACAAGAGACAAACTTTTTGTTCAAAAATGGGATAAAAGACCAAGAAGTATAGGAAGCAATAGTTTATACTTTTAAAATATATAACTATTGATTATAGTATTCCCACTAGAAACAGACAATATGTATGTATATGTTTTTGCTTTATGTGTTACGTTCACTCTTCATCAACTACATCATTCATTGGTACAGAATGCATAGACATTAGAAAGTCGTTCACCTAATCGTAAGTGATGATACACAACACCATATTGAAGTTATCGCCTTAACGTTTAAGGTGTTGTCTCGTTACCTCAGTAATTTTATTAGCACCCTTCAATGTACATACTAATGTTTACCTGCTGCAATAGGAGCTGCGGTGGTATCTACCTAGACCAGTAATTCCCAAAGTGGTCTATATCGACCCTTAGGGGTCTATGACAACCTGCAAGGGTCTACGTCAGCAAAAAAATTTTTGGGTCAATGAAATGAAAATGGGGGTCCAC
>DWLS01002642.1:0-17634 GCA_018246255.1 Pachliopta kotzebuea | reverse complement strand
TGATAGGCGAGACTGGAAGAGAAGAACATGTTGTGCCGACCCTACATAAAGTGGGACCAGAGCAGGAGAAAGAAGAAATAGCATCAAGGTTACGAAAAGATGATCGGTTACAGCTGTCATTGTAAGGGACATCGTTTCAATTAAGTTGTTTTTTATAATACAATAAAGCGACCACACCAAAATTTTCAGTTAATGAGTTGGAATGCTATTACTGTCCAATTAGGTATACCAAAAACAAAGTAATTAATATTGAGTTTACGCCATACATCAGTTTGAAACGCGTACATATTAACGAATTTAACCCAGTGCAAAATGGTAATTTCCTCTTTAAATGGCGAATTCCGCCGACCTTAACTGTAGCCATTAAAACGGATCGAGCATAGGTATTTTACCTATTTAAACAACGTGGGACACATGTCTTATAATCTCCGGATATCTGGTCATCTCGTCCGCAGCCAATCAACCTAATTTCAATGAATTTCGTCCGCGATGCACGCGTGCATTGAACGTTGGCCATATGCCATATGTTACATAACTGCTTGCACATCTCTATGCTACATTCGTGATGTATCAGATTCGTCAGATTGGCAACAATTCGCATCACCGAATGAACAATATACAGTTTCCTTTTGTATGTAAGGGAACCAATTTAACCTCAAGACGAATTAATTCGTGGTGGTAGGTCTATTTTACCGAAAACCGCCTAGGTAAGTACCACCGCAGCTTCTATTTCTACCGCCATATAGTAACATTGCGATGTGCGGGTTCGGAGAGTACTATATGCTAGTAAAATTACTGGGGTTACGAGATTTAATACCTTTCGCCTCAAAGCGATGAACGCAATATGGTGTTATATATACCATCATCTTAACCAGTGCTGCGTTTTAACGGGCAAGCCTATCATTTACCATCAACCTTGCTCGTCTCTTCACCACGTTAAATAAAAAAAAAAACATTTTTATTTTTACTCTCAAAAGATCAAGTTTTATATCTACATTTGTATTGAATTCAATATTTGAAGCTTTGTTTGAATAGTATATTGCAACACAACAAAGTCAATAACGACACTATATTTTTGCGAATACTTCACTGTTTACAATTTGTTTGTAGGAATATTTGTAGGTGTATTTAAAGAGAGAACTATCAATAAGGGAGGGAAATTCGCAGACTGTTGATGATGACGATGAAGAGACCCCTGCTTCATATATTTAAAGTATGAAGATAATGCTGATCATTTTAATTTATTATAAGCCGAACAAAAACACTTCGTTGTATAATAGCATCAGTTGCAGCTTATGTAACAAAAGCTGTCAACCCTCGTCCGTTTTTCTGGCATTTCCCACTTTAACCCAACATGGAATTTTTATATCGATATTAGATAACTATGATGTAATGTAACAATTTTGTTTATTTCATTCTCCATTTTTTTCTGTTCATGTTGTACAGAAAAGACATTTAAAAAGTTACTGAATCGATTCATAACGGTAAAATACTTCAGCTGAATATTTTTAACAGACAATTAGTAAGCTATAAATATGAAATTGAATGCATTATACGAATTTCAGTAGTAAAAGTTATGAGCGACAATCGCTGTAATATATTTTTCACAATTAGTTTAAATGCATTTGAATGTTAAGTATTTTACAATGAAATGGTTTAAAAGGTCTTTCTTTACAAGGACGTATGACCCGTACCCATTTTCTATTTCAATTGTGTCACCATCTCTTTAATAGTAAATTTAAATAAAAAATATATGTAACATTTAATCATTATATGAGTGTTAATAATTAACCTATTTGTAAAAAAAAATTAAAATAAAGTAGTGTGATATATAGATTTTCCTATATGTTCGAATTGTATGCGTAATCGGTACCAAATGGGTCTTTTTAAAGCACACTTCCGTTACGTTGATACGATCAATTTTTCAGTAATATTACTACGATACGTAACAGTATCATTGCCTCAAATTATTAAAAAAAAAATTAATCTATTATATACGCCATGTATATGCAATCACGTCGTACATCCGCATTGCAGTACCTGGTCTATATTTCTACGAACTAGATCATACTGCAGCACGTAAGATAAATTTGTGAAAACTGTTTATCTTTTACTGGAGAGTATCTGTAGTTCAAGCTAAATGTATCAGGTAATGATGTAGTGAATAAATATTCAAATAATATATACACAGTCTACCACAAACTCCATACAAATATCTATATGGACCAGGCTAATACTTACTCGATTCATATCGCGCTTAAGCATTGTGTAGAATATTGTTATTTTTATTAAGGTAACAACAATTGGATATGAGTAATTTCTCAACAAATTATTATAAACTTTTAATATTTATTACTTTTCATACAATTCATTGGCAACAATTCCATTTATATATACTTCCGTTGCTACAAGAACGTAACATGATCATGTTTACTAATACATTTTAAAAGAATTTTGGCAGTAAGCGTTGTTTTATACTCTTGTCTAAATATATTGTGATTAAACAATGACGAGTTTAAGATGAATTTCAGCTTAAAGCAAATTGTACCAATTTTATAATTAAAGCAACATTTATCATTTTATGTTTTAGTAATGTTATTCACTCATATCACAGCATTTCAAAAACCTACTAATATATTATACGTATATAATTGCTGTGAACCTTATAGATATAAGTACAACATATAATATGCTGAAATGTTACCCTCCTACAAAATAAAATCTTGTGCATTGGTCCTCGTACAAGGACATTCACGTTAATAGTCAAGGAAACCTTGAGCAAGTTTGTCGTTTGTTCAAGGTGATCACAACGGCACTATAAATATATAGAAGTATCCGTTACAATAACTAAACTTACAAATATTTAAATACACACTTTTAAAGTATTTCTTTAATTTAAAAAAAACTTTATTGATTTCTGTTGCAAAATGTTCTATAAGTTGTAAAATAAACGATAGTTTAAGCTAACGCAAGAGCCTGACGGAGCAGAGATTGATACACAAGTATGTTTTAGGCACAAAATAGAGTTTTTATCAATGTAAAATAATTTGGAAAATCTGTTGTATATAAAACAATTATTCTTCAAGTTTTTATTTATACTTTTATCTATGTAACAGAAAAGTAACAGCTGATACACGGAAGTTTTTAAGGATTACTTAAAGCGGTGCTTCATTAAAAATATTACACAAAAGACAACAAAATCGCGATATGGTAATATATAATAGTTTGCACAGCTCAGCTTCACAAACAAAAGAAAGTAAACAAGTATTCGCAAATTATCTTCTTTATCTGATATATCACCTTGATTATAGAAAGATAGTAGGCTGCATACTAAACACGGCGAGTACAAAATATACTTTTAGTTCAAATATGCTCAAAATGTAGGCAAAAAACAACCTACCTCCCCTTTACCACGGATTGTTTTGTTACAAAGTATTTTTTTTAATTAAAAAATTACAACAACGTATAGCCATAAAAACTAATATGAATTAGACAAATATTCATCAAAAAAATTATTTATTTATTTATTCAAGCGTTATACAAAAAAAAGCGTGCGCCATATATTGTTTTTATGATAAAAGTTTTTTGTAAATTAATCTTCTAATAGTTTTTATGCGACAAAATAATGAAACGACGTTCACTTGAACGTGAGTGATTCGCTCGCTTATTAAAGCGTTTTTGTTCTATAATATCTGTTAAGTTTGTTATTATTTAATAAGGTGGTACACCCTGTTGACCCCATGGAGGAAAATCGTTAAAAAGGCCCATAACGATGTTTCACTTATAAAGTCATAATTCACATTATTAAAATGTCATTGCCAAAACGATTTGCTTGAAAAAAAGGTCATAATGACTAAAAAGTTTTTATAATATGATAGATTGCAGAATATTGCTTCAACGGAATGTCATATTAAAAATGAAGAATGAAAGATAAGAAGAGAATTCACAATCACAAGTAATTGGCGAAATTATTGCATAGAGCAGTAGAAGCCATAAACCCAAGAATTGAATTGAAGATAAGAAGAGTAAATGATCATTAAAAATAAAGAGTAGATAAGTAATCTAGTTAGGACTAGTAAATAATATATTCAAATGATTTCAGGACCCTGAAGCATCCTAATGTTGGAGTTTTTTCTTAGGTATGTACATTTTTATAAATATCCATGGTAGTTATGATACTAAAGTTAATATTAGTTTAACAATCTAAAAATGTTGAAGAGATTATTCGAAACAGTTGAACTTTTAAATGTATAACATACTTTGTGTTCCCACAAAAATGTCAATGACAAGTCTGCTAGAGTTCAATCTCTCCATACCCCTGATCATCGCACAAATAATTAATTTCTGTGCTTAAATTATTAATTATTTATTCCAATAAACATCACATCCATACATTTTTTTAATCTGATAACTAATAAAAACCGCCTCGGTTTTAGTATAGTATTAAAATATATCACTATTGTTAATATATATTACCGAGTGTAAATGTATATTACCAGCACATCTACAGCTAGATAAACTCAAAGACAAATATAACACCTAGGATATATAGTTATAAATATAGTTTATCTGCCTCCAAAGTGTGTTGAGAAATACATTATGCTATGGAACATCTCCTTTTCAATGCAAGTGTGTGACATTTCTAACAGTGGTAGGATTGTCTTAATTAGTGTCATAAACTACCACCTTATTAGCCTAACAACATAGCTTTGTTTTAGCAAGCTATATCTTCCAGATCAGTACTCATAATATCCTATGTATCATTATTGACAGAAAACATTACTTTTAAAGGATTTTAACTATATTACTTATTTTGTTTCTAATAAGATCTATCGATTGTCATCTGGTTTATAGTTAAGTAATACAAATGATTTTGTAGTGTTTAAGTTTTTGACATACATTTAAATAACATATAGCAGCTGTTGGGAAACTAATGTTGTTTTCGTTAAAATTAGGTATTAAGCTTCTTATTATTTGTATTACATATAAAAGACATAAATTACCAGTTATTAATAAAAGTCTTTAAATAGTTAAAGATTAAGGTAAACATATTTAAGGTCATTAAAAATGTATTTACTAAAGGAGGTAAACATGCTAATGATTGAAGACACATTATGACAAAATATTTGAACAGAACATAATTACTTATTAGACTTTGAATGAAATTTTAGGACTCCATCTTAGATAAGCAAAAACAATTTGTGAAATGCACAAAATTATTACGCTAGGTATAAGGAAAAATATATGTAAAAATTTGTAAATATTATGATTTAAAAACTTGATAAATTGTTGTACTTTTTGAAAAGTGAGAAATGAAATATTTTTGGTTTCCTTCATGATTATTTTTTATTTATAGGAAAAAATATATTGATTCCAATCAAAAATCATCACTAATATTAAACCACATGTTGAAAAAACAAAGTTTTTATTTGCAATGAAAATTAAAAAAAATCTTATTTTATAAAAAATTATGAATTACTTTGATACTGGTCAAATATTAAAGTAAAAACCAATAAAATTGTTACATAGAGCACCTCTTCAATCTGTTATGTTGTTTAAAAAAAGCAACATAAAACACACAGTGAAGAAACAATACAAGTGTCTACAAGTGAAGAAAATTACTCTTACCATGAAGAATCACTCTAACAATGTAGATACAAAAACTTTTAGAATATATAAAATCTGTTTTTAAAGTGATCATGTTACATTGTGGCATGATTGACAAAAAGCTCAAGAAAACAAAGCATTTGATAACTGCTGTATCAAAAAATTTTTAGTGATTGTGTTCTGTTTCTTTAAACAAAAAAAATGATTTAAGTCACTGAAAACTTTATAATCATCTAAAATAAATTTAAAAGATAACTATCAAACAAAGATCTGTTTAAAAAGAGGTAAACTGAATAAATGTATATTTTTTTTTTTATTATAAGTACCACTATAAGGCTACAGTGTACAATATACAAAAAATTATAATATTTTATGTAACATTTAGAAATCTCCTTCTTATTAAATACTTTTGAAAGGACAAAAACAAGCATAAAGATGAATACAATATAACCTAAAAATTGCTTGCTTTTGTAATAGCTAAGAAATACCTAACAAGAGATATAAAAGAAAATAATAAAAAAAGAACTATGTACTTACTCTGGAAAAGGTTCTTAGACGATTTATACGAGGGTTCGACGGCACATTATTAAGGGATACTTTAGACATTATTATAATAGTCCTCTATACACTGATTCTAAAATATCACGGATATTGACACTTATTTACAAAAATACTGCTTATTACTAAAGACAAGAAAAATAATTAAATTCACAAGTTAATGTGCTGACTTGTAAAAAATTTCGTATAGATATCAAAACTAAACACGGTTACACAAGCCCATAATGTTGTACATATACAGGTTATAATAATAACTACGAATATGGTATATATTAGTACATTATGCCGATCATGTTTTAAATTATTGAAAAATATAAATCTTGTTTTGTTTTAGTAACGTTGACAGATGTGCTGATGCTGTACGTTTCGTTTTATCAAAGCACTCAGTTGACACTGAACTAACGTCAGCGCACTGCTTCGCGCGCCGCCGCTCGTACAACTGTTAAATTTTAAATAAACTCGCGCCAAATGCGGATATAAGGACGCAAATGTGGGGATGGTGGCGGGAGAATTGAATAAATGTCATCGCAAGTAAGAAAATATTTATAAATAAACGAAATTTATTGTTTGTTTATTATTGTAAATTGCAAGTAATTTTTTTTCTCTCTTGGTACCTATAAATGGAAACTACTTACAAAGGATTTAAAAATAAATTAGTATGTGTAAGGACAAAATCACTAAAATGTACACTCGTCTTTATTTATATATTTAGGGTTAATCTAAAATAAAATGGTCTCGTTAAAGGAAAAATTATAACAATAAAAAATGAAATATATAAATGTAGCACGAACCACAAATAGCAATTAGAAAAAAATATATTTGAAATTGTTTAAGGGCTCCTACACCCTTACCTGCTCGTGGTGAACCCTGCTATTTAACAATCGTGGCTCTGGCTCTCCTCCAACCCATATTGGCCAGCGTTGTCGAAGATGGCTCAAATCCCTTCCATATTAAGGGAGGCCTATGTCCAGCAGTAGATGTCTCTAGACTGATGATGATTATAAAATGTCATTCCTCACAAGGTAGACCGACGATCTCGAGATGGTAGCGGGAGCGCAGGATCGATCGGAGTGGAGATCTTTGGAGTAGGCGTATAAGTCATGGAGGGGGAGGTATGCATACACCCTCTAATGGGACATCCCAGTAGTGGGTGTTTATCGCCTGATGATATTTAAAAAAATACGCAATTATTAATACTTTATTCTTTTCGTAACAATAGTTAAGTTCAGCCTGGCCGTTTGAGTCCAGGATCTTGAGGCAAGAGCGTTCTAGAGTTTTAATGTACTAAAAGAATCAATGTGCCAGTTAGATTAATGTATATTGGGTTTTAATATAATCATTTAGAAAATAATTTGTTTTTTATAATGTAAACATCAGATTGTGAATTGTATTAAAAGCACCAAAAAAAATGTTGCTTGAAATAATTCAATAAATACTTGATCTTTTTCAATCGTTATGATAAATTTTAAAAGTATTGTAACAAAAAAGCACTACAGTATATGTGTTTAACAATTACATAATTGAACATTAACGAGTTTACAGGCGATTCTATAATAACAAACACATTTGCCAAACTTTTCCAATGATTTGACATCTAATTATCGTTTAAAAAAGTTGCATTTCGTTAAGTCATTATTTTCATGTAAGTGCGTTTAACAAAATGCATATTTTTAAATACTGCTGTATTGTAAAAGGCACAAGAAACTATTACGATCATATATTAATATGGATTTAATCATTACTAGCACAATCATTTCAAAACATTAAATTTTATAAATCAAAGTACTCTACACTTTAACCTTACATTTTCTTACCAGCGACTGTTCGGTAGGATTGACGTGAATACGAGGTTCTTCGTCGTCATCATTTGGAGCACTTTCAGCGCCTGAAATTTGACCCATTGTGGTATTTAATGATCTTCACCCACGTTGGCATTACCGCGGCTTTCGGCCGCGTAAAAACGCCAACCGCGCGTCCGTCGCGGGATCACCGCCGCGCCGCTATGTCGCCTTAAAGCTCTTAGGTTCTAGGTACGTGCATTCTTTATCGATAAAAGGAAACGCAAATTCATTACATTTCACTTAACTCTAAGTAAACTAGACTTTTCAATCTATGGCGTCTACAAACAGGAAATCAAGTACCTAACTATTAACAATTTTTTTTGGGGAAAGATTATTGAATAAAAAGCTTGGAAAAAGAAATAAATGGAATCCGCCGCCTAAAATTACCTTTAACTTTACCAATCTTTGTTAAAGTTAGTAATAAATAACGCAGCAATCCTATATTAGCTCTAGACAAAACTAAGAACTTGACTAAATTAACTAATTAAATATTACATTTACTTTTAATTACATTATCAGAACCTGCATATGGACAACACATGTAGTGACAATTGTTATGATCTCAGATATACGAGTACGATGTTAAAATTTATGAAACTTTTTATGTAGTATAGAAAAACTGTCATCTATTATATGTTAAAGCATCTACACGTATGGCTTGCATACCAGACACGATATAGAAACAAAATCTGCGAGAAGACAGTTTGATTCGTTAAGAAAATCATAAATTATTAATTTTCAATTAGAGATAAAGTATTGAAGCTATAAAGCAAATTTTAAGTTATCTTTTTTTTAACGTAACTGTATCAAATAATTTGATGATAAATGTATGGTTCTATCTTTCAGTAATTCAGAAATATATTGCTGGAACATTCTATTCCACATTGCACATGAAAAATAATCTTCTTTGACAAAAATATTTTATCGATGAACAAGAAAGACCAGCACTAACATCTAAGCGGTCGATAAAGCAGGCGCAGGTTTCTGCCATTCAACTGGGACCTCCGGCAGTTGAAAAAATGTCTAAAAGTGTTTACTTCTTATTAGAAGACTACTCTCGTTAAGGTTAAAGTTGGTTGGTATAGGCTCTTAATAATGTTTAAATAAAATTCAGAAGTGTAAAAGTAAGTTGTAATTGCTTACCAAATAAGCGCTTCAAAAATCGATCGAAACGTACCGGCACAATATCGACACTGGCTTTAATTTGTCGGCAGTTTTAACATCTGTCCCCTAAATCAGAGAATATATTTTGTCCTACATTGAATAAATCTTTATTTTCCCTATTTCATCTTCTCTTAAGTCATCTTTGTGTAACGCAAAGCCAAATAGTGGTTAATAATAATATAAATACTTAAATAAAAACATGCACATTTACACATTATGTATATTGATAAATAAATAAATTAGTGTTAGTGTGATCTTTACCCATATATCTTTGCTTCGCTTTAACATAATGTAAATATGACAGTTATTTGTATATTAACCTCACTAACAATCTCGGTTATAAGAATGTGGCGCTAGTTAGGATGAAAACACTGCACCACATAGTAGTTTGCTTATGCTTGAAGCAAAAGAAATTGTCTAGTCATTGCAGCAATTTTACTAGTTATAACGCCATTCAAACACTTTATTTTTAGCGGTGTAAATAGCTGCAGTGATAATACCTTTATTTTTCTGGAGGTGGGGACGCCTACGCATTGCCCTCCCGCCACTGGGGTGGCGGAAAGAGCTGTGTGGGACTAGCATCCACTAAAAACCTCCCCATGAGGACTCAACCGCTTTGTTGGGGCAAGATAGGGTTGCGTTGACATTCACTATTCTTGCCCCAGCGGAAGGCCTGGCCGTCAGGCCGCCGGCACGTTCGTGGGGGTGGTTCAGCTCACCAGAGACAACCTCTAGACTCGTGTGGGGTCGTGCAAGCCGGCGGAGAGTCCCTTGACTCCCTACCGGTAACCCCACTACGGGGGCGGCATGAGACGGACATACTTATGCCTCGCGCCGCCCGAGAGTGCGTCACCGCCGTATTCGGCGCTCCACACTCGAGGCAAGCCGGGGTCGGCTAACTTCTGGTGATCTGATGTAGATACTTTCCGAAACAACCGTGTGCGGAGAGTACTTGCACCAGACGGAAGTTAAGCGACCCGAACCGCCGCCCACCCACCTCTGGAGGACCGGTCGGATGGCCTCCACCGTTCGCTACCCGGGTACCGGCGGAGCCAGGTCCTCTACCCACCACCGCAACAGGGGGCCCGTGCCTGCTGTCGCAGGCCGGCGATCTCCTCTGGCGCCGAAGATTCCCCCGGGATTTACTCACCGAAACGAAGTGCAACATTTCGGCGAGGATCTCCGCTTGGGGCTCGCAGCGGTGTCTCCGAGAACCCGCGGAGCCAGCCGCTCGAAGTAGGCCCTGAAGGCCCCTCACCCATTTAAGTTGAAACCCAGATACTTCATCTGGATCCCTACCGGGACCAGCGATCCCTCCCGGACCACACGAGTTCCTGGAGGAGGTCCTCCCCGAGACCCATGTAACAACAGGGCCTTGGTTTTGGGAGAGGGCTACCTCGAGACCCATGGCACGTATGCGGTTTACCACGACGGTCACACACGTCGTGGCCACCCGCACCGTTTTCCCCAGGTGCAGTAATAATACCTACCTTGATCTCCACCAATAGAGACCAGCCACCAGTGAGCATTGTATCATTTCTTTTACTCTTCAACCATCAAGCTGTCGACTGCTGAGATTTACTAAGAGATGTGCATTAAAGAAAACATGAACTCAAATAAACGTATTAAGGTCGGAAGTAAGATCAAACTTGGGTTTTATATCATCACCATCACTATGATGATGGTAGCCGTGTGAAGATTGTGCTTTATCATCCAAACAAAAATATCATTTTTGTTTAAAATATCTTGTCTCAATTACTTTAATGCGGATTATAGTTTTTCATATATTAACTGTTTATATCTTTATGCCCAAAGAACAAGTACAAAAGCACATTATACAATGGTTTAGTAAAACAAATAACCTTTGTTTAATATAGAAGAAATGGATCAATATGTACAATTTCATTAAGTGCTTATTTACAGTTGATTGTATTGTTTTGTATATGAAGTTGACTTCACTTATGTCACTTCATTTTGAAACTTTTGATAGCAGTCACGTCTGTCGTATCAATTGATAAACGAAAAATATTGATTGTGAAACGAAATGAGAATTTTTTTACGGGAAAGGAATGCAAAAGAAAGATCTATGGAAAAAATTAGTAGAAAAATATTAAATTGCATGAAGCCGTTATTAGTGATCGAAATTTTTTTTGGGTTATTCAGATATCGGGTTAAAAGGAATTCTTCTACTTCTACATGTGTAACGCGTAACCTCCAACAAATATGTCCACTTATTATTACTTTATTTTGGTTTGTAGTATGTTTTGTGTTTTGCCTGTTGCCAAATTTAATTGACGTATTGTTGCATCCTATTCATTTTATGGTCGAAATAACTTGGATAACAACAAGCTTTCAATATTTGATAACGATTATATTAGTTTTATTGCAAACTAAAAGTAATCAAAACCTAATTCATAAAATTGCTTTAATAGATTATGGCCTGCTTGTTGCTTCTGCTGATAATTTTTATAGACGGTCACTAAAAACATCTTACAAATGGTTAACTATATATTTATTTTTTTGCATTTATATTGTATTAACTGATTTTTTGTTTGATGTTGATTACGAAATTAAATATAGATTTTTTTTATTAATTTACTTCGGACACAAAATACAATTGCTGGTATTATGTGTGATTTTCCTCATGCTATCACAAAGGATACAACTTATAGAAAGTTATTTACTTAGGTTTTTAAGCGATCAAAAGCAAGTGAATATTTATAGGAAGGATACAAAAATGGTGAAACTTCTAGAAAACGTAAATTACATTGGACGCGTATCACCTAGAAATAATAAAATTCGTGACCTCGCGTATAATTATATTACCATCGGAGAGGTATTTCGTATATTTAATACTAATTATAATTTTCTTATTATGATGACAATTATTTCAGCTTTCGTATTTATTGTTTCGACGTTCTGGACGTCTTTGTCATACGTAAGGTCTAAAAAATCACTTAGAAGCGTTTTTAAGATAATAACTTGGAGTTTTAATGAAATATTTTCAATTGTTATTTTATCGCACTATAGCAATATTATTATAAAATCAGGAGCAAAATTAATAACAGCTTTGCATAAAATGATGATATGTAAGATTCCAACTAACATGATCAATCAAACTAAATCTTTTCTTGAACTTATAGAAGTATGGTCTTTGTCAATAAATGTGTTTGATATGTTTCCACTTAATTTAAAACTGATCTTAAAGTTTATTAGTGTTTGCACATCATACTTAATTGTAGTTATTCAAGTACATGATATGATTTAAAAGATTTTCTTGTTTGAAGCATTGAGAAAGAAAAAGAAGAGCCGCTGATGTGATAGAAGGAACCTACTTAATTATAATGTTTTATCGAATTATGTTATAATTGAAATTGATTATGTAGATTGAGACATGTGCCGAGCCATGTATACGAACTTCTTTGGTAATTTAGTTATTCCAGTTCCAGTAATTTAGTTATTGTTAAATTTTTGTAATAATATGTACAATAGTTATGAATAAAGACACTTGTGTGACATTGCACACGAGTAATGAAGTAATGTACTAATAACACCACGATACGCTATTTACACCAATGATTTATGTAAATCAAAATAAATTGTAAGAAAAATTATTGAGAGTTGGTAGGTACTTGTTAAAACAAAAAACGAGATTTCATTTATGGGCATGTCGCAAATTAACTAATGAAGTAAAACAACAATTACAAAGTCATAAATTTAAAAATATCTGTATTTCATGTACAGATAAAATAACGAATGTCTGGCATATTATAAAGTTTTGTGAAAAGTATATACCATTAAAGATTATTTTTAATATTTGTTTCAAAATATTTAGTAAGGAACTTTAAAAATGTTTTGTGTGAATTTGTGTATCTTTAGATAAAATAAAAGTAAATTGTTTAAGTTTGTAACACAAACCTGATTAAGTTATGAGTGTAGATTAAAAATATTAAATAGAATTTAAAAAAATCATGTGTTTGTTGCTTCTTCTGTATTGTAAACAAAATTAAATAAATTAAAGTATTCGTTTGTAATAACATAAAAATATATTTTTTCTTAATTAATCTGAATGTCTTAAAATTAAATAGTAACAGCATCAATCATTTTATATTTCTATCGGATCTACATTGAAAAAAATATTTCAAATCCTTGTAAGGCAAACAGACATACGTTCTTGGAAGTAAAAATATCACTCTTCTTATCCTTGGCGTTCGAAAAGTAAAAAAAAAAGTATTGCAGAACACTACTATAAAAATTCAGGAAAGAAAATAAGTCCTTTTTTACCATATCTCAAGTGTAATATCCCTCTACAATTTGTTAGAATATTCAAGCGGGATTGCTAATGTGGTAATCTATATAGAATAAACTAAGTGGTATATGAAAACACTAAACAAACGTATACAGGAAACAATAAAGTTCCTGGAAGACTGCAACATTTAGACATTTTTTATATTATATTAAGCATAGTATCGAATTTGATAAACCAAATATTCTCGCAAAGAACAGAGTTTTATCAAGAATGATTTATGACGCTTTTGAGTTAAAAAAAAACTAATTTCAAAAGAGAAAATGGTTGGGTACTAATACCGTCTTTAGGTCTCGTCATTAATACGTTTTAAATCAACTTCTAAGCCCCAGAGGTTTTCAAAAGCTAGTGAGCTCATCCTGCGTAGAGCGGAGTATGTGGAATAGACAAGAAGCTGCTTGTACTTCGTAATAACCATTGACATTCAGGTCTACCACATAATTATTCAAAACTTCACGAGATAATTAATAATTGACACAAAATATACTAGATTTTTCTTAAAATAAATACTGTGTTTTATTTATCGTAGCTCGTTTGTTTAAATAAAAAGATATTCATTTTACTAAAAACCATTATACAATACCTAAACACGAACAAGTGCTTTTAAATTTACCGAAAATAGATGAAAGAGATACTCTTTTCCACTACAAATATTATGTTGCTTTTACTCCTAATTAAAAAATGTAATGAATATTAAAAATATTAGTGATTCCTTATCAATCAACTGTTTTTAATACACTCAACAATATTACATAAACCCAATAACTTTCAGTGAACAACATAAATTTTTACAATGTATATTCAACAGTGTCAGAACGCAGACAACGTTAATATAAAAATCATAATGAAAAGGAATCTTAAATCGAAAGTCAGATATAACAGAGAGAGTGTAATTAAATATTTGAAACCATGGATTCTAATGCAGTACATCTTTGGCATATTTAACTATCGTACATTTGGTAAAACTTCTGCTCCGGTTAACATGAAAATGAAAATACTTGGTTGTTTTATAACTACCCTTTGGATTACAATAACATTCATTTTTGCTTTTTCTATGGACAATATGTATGTTCCAGAATACTTTTTTTTGCAATTTCCGTGGCTTATATTATTGGTTTGTTATGGGGTAAGCGTACTCTTTGTATTCAAGCAGAGCAAGACAAATCAAGAAATTATTAATAAGTTTGCAAACATCGACTATTTTTTACAGGTGAGTATGTACGAAAGTTTTTTCAAATCGACATTAAAGGAATCTATAAAGTTATTGTTTTTATTATTTTTATTTTGTGGTACCGCAGTGGGTATTGATATGTTCTTAGATATTGATAATTTGTTTGCATATTACTTGAGTATAGCAATTTATGTTGAAAGAAAGATTGAAGTAATGTTATTTTGTCTTATACTGTACATGGTTAAACAAAGGTTGTTATTGATTAAGAAAATCTTAGAAAAGATAATACAGAAAAAAAATGAAGGAGTAACTTATAACGTCTATAGTAAGAGTATAAAAATTTCGGAGGAGGATTTGAACATTGAAGGTCGGCTTAATTTAAAAGTTATAATAGGTTATTTGGCAAAAGTATATTATAACATCGGCGAAACTTTTTCAACCGTTAACGGAATCAATAATAGTCTATTGTTTATGACAATTACTAATACTTTTATATTTATTATTGCAAATTTCTGTAGTGCCTTATACATGTTTAGGTCTGGTGGAAAAGTTCAGTTTCTAATTAGTACAAACAATTGGAGTCTAGCAGATTTATTATTTTTTATTACAATTTCTTTTTATTGCCAGAACATTCTTGAAGTTAGATATGAAATCGCAATAATTTTAAATAAACTTTTAAATTACACCCATCTTCCGAAATATATGAGTAAACAAGTAAAACTTTTCATACAAATAATTGATACATTTCCATTGTCTATTCGCGTTTACGAAATGTTCGAAATTAACACAAAGTTTGTGCTAAGATTTATAAGTATCAGTACCACATATTTAATAGTAGTAGTGCAAATTATTCACCTCATATAGTTGAGGAGAATATATAACTATTTAAAATGTATTTAAATACATTTTGATTACCTACTTAAAATCCGTATTTTTGTAAAAACATATAGCCAATACCAGCGTTGTGGGACATGGTCCAAATCTCCTTATATCCAGCGTTGGACGTAAACTGACTGATGATGTATTATGTATTCACTTATTTTATATTGTATAGACCAAAGAGAGAGATGTAATACCCGGCAAAATATTGTACAAAATTTAGTGACATAAAATATAATTTACTAAGCTATTGTATTAATGAAATTATTAAACCTGCTAATTAACACTGTACACATTATGATATAAATATTTGTCACAAATGAGCACCGTATCAAAAATTATATTTTAATACAAGTAATAAAGTTGATGTATGTAGTTCAATAAACACTATAATTTTTCTTTTATAACTGAATATTTTTTATTATTAGGGATTTTTATCTAAAGGCTAATTATATGAAGGTAGACGATAAATCACTTTAACCACCTGCTGTTTTGTTATTTTCTTTTGAAATTTTCTCTGTATTGCTGTGGAAGGTCGACAAATTTGCCAGCGGCTTGTAAAGATTAGAAGGAATCAATTCAAACATACCGTTTAACAAATTAGATTATAATTGAAATAGATTATGTAGATTGAGACGTAGACTAAAGTGTAATTAAACAAGCAAGAGTTTATCCTGATCTTTTACAATATTCTTGCAGTTTACCGAACCAAGTTTACGATCTTCTTTATCAAATGAATTATTCTTATTAGATTTCCGAATTATTATAATTAAAGGATGCACATAAATTTAAATAAAAAAAGTATTTTGCAATTTAGTATAATTACAACAAAAAAATAAAATTTTGTGTACCTGTATAAACTACTAAGGTAATATTATAGTTATTTCATATCGCAAAATGTGTTATAAATTTGTGTTGTCAATTATTCAATGTAAACTTGCATGTAATTATGATTAAATACATTTGAGTGACTTATTACACGATTAATAAACTTATGTACTAATAACACCGTAATAGGCTATTTACACCCACGTTTTATATTAATTAAAATGTGTAAGAGTAGGTATTTATTTTAACACAAAGTGAGACTTCATGTATGTATGTAGTTTGCAAATCAAATTTTGAAGTTAACAAAATAGTTAAAGTCATAGATGAAAAAATATCTATATTGCATGTACAGATAAAACAAGGAATCTCTGTCATTTTATAATTTTGTGTAAAGCATATGCAATTAAAGATTATATTTTAAAGTTTGTCTCTAAATGTTTAGTAAGGAAGGTAAAAATATCTTGGATGAATTGTATTTTAGAAAAAAATAAAAGTTAATTGTTTATGTTAATAATACAAACACGTGATATTTATGAATGTAGATTAAATTTATTATATTTTTTTTAAACAAAACTTTTTGTGTTTGCTGCATTTGTATTAAGTATTATATCTGTGAATTAAAACTAGATCAATTAAATTAAAGTGTTTGTTTGAAATAACATTTTTTTTCCTAAGTCACTTGAATGCGCTATTGTTTAACCAAAAACAAACCTTGAACAATATAAAATGCAGGAGGAACAGCATCAATCATTACATAATTCTACCTAGTTTGGTTTTAAAAATATTTGTTATCTTCATAAAACTAACAGACACCTTTACGTCTGCGTTATGTATTTAAAATAAACATATTGTGGGTTAGAAATATAAATTCAGAAAAAAAAGTGAATCAGTTTTACTATCTGCGAAGTGTAATATCACTTTATAAAATGCTGAAATGTACAAGCTGGATTGAGAAAATGGTATGCTATAAATAACAAACATAAAGATGTATTAAAACCATGTAGACCAGTAATTCCCAAAGTGGTCTATATCGACCCCTAGAGGTCTATGACAACCTGCAAGGGGTCTACGTCAGCGAAAAAAAACTTGGGGGTTCATAAAATGAAAAAGGGGGGTTCACGATAGTGGATCTCTGCACATCCTTCTCACTAAAAATATTGACTTATTGCTTATGTTATTTTAATTAATAAATAATTTTAAATTTTGTGAGGTTCAATGCTACCAAAACACAGGCGTGTCTTTTCACAGCCAAAAGGAGCCAGTTCACCTTGACTCCTACT
>DWLS01002641.1:0-17639 GCA_018246255.1 Pachliopta kotzebuea | reverse complement strand
TATGTGTAAACATGAGTTGAACGTACATAAGAGAAAATGGTTTCGTCTAATCATAACAAGTATAATCATCTCTTTGACCTCAATTTGTCTCTTTTTGCTGTACGAAGGGGAAATAGAATTTTTCTTCAACCAATTACACTTCCTCCAATTCAAGGCTTTGTTACTTTATGGATAAGATATTTCGCAGAATAATATTCAATGCTATGTAGTTACTGATAGTATTCATTGTTGCAAGGTTGAGTGTTTAGCTATATCAACACAGATAATTTAGTTAATTAATGAGTACAAAAGCGAGTAAAATGTATAAATACAGAAGTTCAAGCCAATATCCAGTTTTAGCGTCTTCCGACTAATAAAGACGAATCCACGACACAACAAATATTTACGAAGATAATGTAATTATAATATCTATTTAAAGTTCCCTAGTTATAAATAAAATGTTTATAGTTCATGCATGCAAAGATCTATAATGTATTTATCCAACGATAATTCTATCATTAACTGATAAGCTATAAGTAGTTTATATATATTTAAAATAAGTATATTTGCCGAAGTATAGATGACTTTAATTGAACTTTAAAGTGAGTATTTAGGTTGCTAACTAAAATGTTTAGTACGTAATAAAAACTTACATGAAGAGGCTTTTGTTGAGTGGGACGTTAAAAGACTGAAATAATGATGAGCCACTTTCTATCTAACATTCTCTTCATCACTTTAAGTATGAATTTTACTTCTTATATCCATATGTTTCAATGTATAAGTATAACAGTAATTTAAATTCTGTCTGTTATATTATCATTTTATATAAATAAGTGATAAACATACTTCAAAATAAGATGGGTTATCCGATAAGATACTCAAAAAGAAATACGTAAACACAAAGCAATACATTACATTATTGTTACTTGTTATGACTGCTGCAGAACTTTGCTATTAATACCTGTTTTTTCCTTTTATACTTCCTTAAAATTGCGTCATATGTTGAAATTGTTGCATTTATCTTTACCTATCCTTAAGAATTTAATGTATTTGTAAAACAGAGGTCTCTAGTGAAATTCTTTGGCCACATGTGAGCGAGATAGGATAGTAATAACTTCTTGACTATCACCAACCTCTTATTGTAAATATTGTTAAGGCTCTAAACATTTAAGAGCTTTTTTTTGGCGATCTCTTCCTTCTTCGTTTTTATTGTTATTTACAGAAACAACGACAGAGACATCGTATTTTTTATTGATGTTTACCTAAATAATATCATGACATAAAACATCATATATACTTATACAAAGAAGGGTTTATAAAGTATTAAATTCGTAAATACAAAACTAAGTTTCTAGTTAAACTAAAGGGAATCCTAGGAGCGTGTCAACGAATAAGCATAATGTTCCAATCGGGAAATCGTGGACTTTGGGAAAACACGGCGTCCAAATTGATACAAACGGCTCTTTAGACGATAAATTGGAGAGGAGAAAATATTCCAGCGAGCTGTTCACTTACACTAAGAAATACAGAATATTTCAGCTCAATGGAATACGTTTTCATGTAGCTACATTACAATTTACTTATAGTATATTACTTTAAAATAAAACAATTTTTTGTATTGCTGTTGCTTTTTGGGAAGCAACAGTTTAGATTTTTATTTTAATACATGTAAATAGCTGTAATTATAATAAATTGCTGCATATCATTAGTTATATACTCTAATATTCAGTAAGGCTACGGTTTATTGTGTCTATCATCATGAGACCATGGACGTTAAAGCAATAAGAAATCGAACATTGGCGGTTCATTAACTTCAGCGCCGATAATATTTTTACAGCGTATGGTCTCTCACCATCTCGGTAGGATCACCACATATTTGCCAAATAGTATTGTAAATGCTATTATTACTTGTGTAACGAGACTTCACATCTGGTGACGCATAGCGACATTGATGATACAGTGTTGTTGTGGGCGTGTCACTGTCCGGTGAATGTCTTGCTTGTCTGTTTGTTCAATAAAATAAAGCCCTGTTTATAAGTAGTTAAAAATCATCTAAAGGTTTCTTTAAAATCCATCAAACTTAAAATTGAATAGGTTTCTTCTCAATGCGCTTATCATTGCGTGGGATTATTGTTAGTCTAAGTGACTAATTTAAATAATTAAAAACATTCTTTTCTTGCCATCTTGCGACTGCTCTTGTACTCCGACATCAATAATATTGACTTCAGAAGAATATATTATCAAGTACCATTTTCCACCAGCACGTATCTCAAGTTTCTATTATTTATTAAGATCATTGGAAGCCACTAACACGGGTCCTACTTTTCCTATTCATCGTCTAATGTTAACTATTAAATCTTTCATGAAAATTCTTCCCGGAAAATAAAAGTCAAAATAGCAATGAGCGTTATCAATAGGTATACCACGAAACACATGATTCAGCAGAGGTCGTAACATTCAGCGAGTCCGAGGAAGCTATTAGTTATATAGAGGTTGTGTTTAAACTCTCGTCTTCAGACATAACCCGTTTCGTTATCGTTACTCGTAAATAATAGCCTTCGTGTAACTTATCTCAAGCAACGCTATTTCTGTTAATGAATACCTAAAAACTTTCCAAAAAAATTTTGTACATATTGCTTCCTGCCAAATAAAATTAGCAATAACTTTTTTCATGAAAATTAACTAATGGTATATGAAAGTCGTCTTAAGTTTATAATGTGTTATAGTGAATAGATGATTATTTAAAATATGGACTATTATAGTTAATGTCAATAATACAGTAATAAATCAATTTATTTTATTTATACATTCACATAAGGCTAGATAATGTAAACATGATTTTAAAGATTTTATCGCGTTTATCAACTAGACGTTCTTATTTTGGGCATCATGAGTAGAGTTCTTTCCTCATTGTTGACAGACTGATCTACGCAGAATGAGCTCACTGTATATTTGATTTAAATATATTAATATTAAAATCCCAAGTCAAAAAGGCAAATTGTCAACCAAACAAAATATATTCTATAGTGTGCTTCTTATTTGTAATGTAACAAATTACCAATCGGAGCTTTACGAACGAGTCAAGTCAATTTCCGCCCGATTTCCTTATTGTCAATGGCACAAAAGGAACAGATTTTGAAAGAGACCATAGCTGATACGAATATACTCTTAAAACTGATTGCACAGTACCTTTTTAAAAGATTAATCTATAAAGATATGAGTGGTGGTAAAATAGGAAAACCGTGTTAAATTCCTTATTAATTCAAAATATGTAAGTATAGATCAAAAGTAAATATATCATTCCAGAAATATAGAGACTATAATAAAATAAACGACATTATCGCATGTGAAACGAAATGCTGTAATTAAGAACTTTCAATGATGCACCGGACAAAAAGTATAGCGAATTTTCCAGACAGCTCTATCAAAGTGTTGCGAGTTGAGAAAAGTATTAATACAGGAATTACCCGCACGACAGTCGCATTCAAAGCGCGCACCGCTGTCCAAACTTTAATAACTACTTTAAAACTAATGTCATTTACTAACTACAAACTTACGTTATATGTAACTTCATGATTTCTTACTACGTTACTGTGCAAAGGAACTGTTCCATGAAGTTACGACGGAGACAATAAAGCAATTCTGGTGGCGACTCCAGTAATGAAAAGGATAACTGTTTCTGTTTGGAAAGCGCTGTACTCAGTGAAATTACCGGAGGAAGAAGACCATGTTTCTCGAAACGAATATCCTGTATTTTGTGATATCGTACGTTTAATATCTCTTAAAAAAATCTAGTACGAGATCAGTTAATAGGAATTTTTATAAGTTGGTTTCGTAACCAACTAAAATTATTTTTGAAAACATGCGTACCAATGTATATTATATCATAAAGGGCTATTCTTATTAAAAATAATTTTAACACATTGCAATAAAATGTAGAAACACATAGGCAATGGTGTGTTCATACATGAACATTAGCTTCACATTTGAATATCTATTGCATAAGGAGTTCAAAGACATCGTTACCAAATACTGCACGAGAATTTCCATTTACAAATGCACTTCTAAGTTTTAATTCATTTCAGATTTCCATACGTTCCAAAACTTAGTTACTGTGAATATAAATAATGACAATAATAATCCTATTACTTATTACATAAAATGAAAACTTTTATGTAATGTAATTACTCGAATAACATTTTTCTTCCGTCCAGGTATAGTAAGACAAAAGGACTAGCCTCTGTTTTATACATTTCTATCCACGACTGACTATAAGATTCTTCTCACGTTATTTCACGGAATTCCTCATACCAAAAAGCAGAAACTTTAGATTCTGTCTGTCTTGGTAAGACGTTTATTAAAAACTTGCCAAATGTAATGAATTTCAAAACTTTACGTGAAATAAAAAATAAAGAGTTACGTTGTTGGATGTGTAATTAAATGTATTTTCTTTACAAAACAACAGAGACTATGTCCAACAGGGGGCGTCCACGGTTTGAGATAATGAATTAAGCGAAACAACATAATTTGATAAAAATATATCCGCTTTATAATGGTCTCGCATTTGTCGCAAAGTAACTTATATTCAGTCATAACATTTTAAAATTCATCGCCTGACCTTTCGCCTACCTTTTCCCTGTCCATTTTCTTCCCTTTCAGATAATTGCCTAGGACTGTTTGTCGTGCAGTCTGTCACTAGAATACTAAACAAACGACCGTTGAAAATGGCTTTGTCTTATGTTATATAACTTTTTATGTTTCAAATGTAACAAAACTAGTACAAATATTTACTCGTATTTCTGTTATATATGGGTTATCGGGAATTCTGGATACGAGTAGTTTAATTGAAACTATTGCCTGTTTGAGATGCATAAAACCTGGCCCCACAGTTGGATTCACAATATTCGATAAATTCATTCAGCGCCGTTAAAATCTATATGAATAGCTCGGCGTATTGAATCGGAATGAAGTGGGAAATGCCGGAGTGCGCTTGAAATTTCATCCGGATGCATTTCTGCAGCAGTGTGTTTGGCGTTGTGAAAAGTTAGGTTTTCAAGTTTCATACATAACCTTCCCACGCGGATAAATAAATAAATTTCAACACTTTATTCATAATGATTTACTTTAATAACTTCCACAATGACTTTGTAGTTACCGATCTGATCTGTAAATTTTTAATATATGTATGTCTAAAAATTTAAAAATGCATATTTAATTTTAAGTTAAAGTATTTTAACATTTATTATTATCATATTCATTAGCCGATAGACGTCCAATGCTGAGGACGACACCTTCCAAACATCTTTATGATTTTTAGCAATAACAAACTTTGCACTCTTTGGAGTTGAAAGCTTTATGTTTATAACAACATTACAAAAAAAGGAGCTTTTAGTTTATTTCACGCCAAAAACCTATAAATATGTTTTGTATATAATATTTAACATTAACAACATCCACTTAAAAAAGACGTTTGTTCATTATATTCCTGATCATTTATTGCAACGGCCGTTTCAATGAGTACTATAAGAACTTTATATTCTTGTAACAAAATGCAACCATACTTATTGAAATGTAGTTTAGGTATTTAAATTTAATGATGTATTTAGTAAATATTTCAACTGTAACTTAAAAAAGTTACCAATGATATTAAGTTTGTGATTAATTAAAGTTATTGCAACTTCGAGGAATATTGTGCCTCCGACAAATAATGCAGCATCTGCATTTCCTATACTGTAAACTTTCATTCTTCCTAAACTTATTTCTAGTTATAGGTTAAGAATAATTATCAATATTTCAGTTATTAAATAAAAAACGTATATTTTATTTACAATGAAAGACCATTGTACATAAAATATTACTTATAACTTAAGTGAGAAGGAAGTGATAATGAACCTTTTGATACAGCTTGCTCTAAATTATAGAAGTCGTAGAAGATGTTGTCACATTTTAAATAACGAAAGTGATAAGAGGGGTACTCTTTTAGTTTTTTCTTACAACTTTTCCTTGTCGTTTTTATTAATTTCCCAGTTAATTACACCAAATTGCTCACGAAACAATTTGTCACTAGAATACTAAACAAATAGATGCTGACGGACCCTTCTGTCAACATCTCACGATGTTTTGTTCTCGCTCAAATATTATGACAGGTTTCCTTTTAGTTCATATAAATCCTTATCCGCAATTAAAATAGAATAAAATCTGCTTCTTTACTGTTTTGATTTTATCAAAGCCTATCTGAATATTACAAGTACTATACTAAAATTTTAAATATAAAAACATTAAAAATGAGGATGCATATAAATTCTTTCAAGACGAGTGACAAAATAGTTATTATACAAACCATTTTAACAAAGCGATTTTATGTTTAGAGTTTGAGAAGCACGTTGACTATTAAATTAACAAATATCCTGTAAAGTACAATCTACAAAGTTCCTTTAAAATGTTACATTTGGAAATAGAAATGTTTGTCGCAAAGGAATACTCAAAGGAAACCTATTGGAAGATGAGACGAGCCAATTTCATTTTCGCGGCTCTTTAGAGTCTTCTTTAAAACTCTTTGTTGTAGAACGAGAGGAACAATTTCGTCTGTTACCTTACGATTGTTCACGAATAAGTCACTTTGCAAATTGCACTTCCTGAAATGCTCCTAAAAAAGAAAATGTTTCGTTGAAGATTTTTTTATTAACATGACCTAAAATTCGTACTACGTTTAGTGAAAACAACCTTATCTTCAGACATCTTGAGCGCGTTTGACAGGAACACTATAGGTCTTATATGTTGATAGTTGAAATGGAGAAGCTGCAATAGAAGCAAATGATAACACTCAACTCAATAAATATCTTAAAAAATAGTCTTTTATCCACCTAAAACCTAAAGTTAACTCTTCAGTTATTTGCTTGTATAACTTTTACATTTTTGATGTGGCATAAAAATCTTTACATCCGTGGTACGTATGTTTAAAACTATTTACTTTTTGTTTACACGGAAAGACAAACAATACCGCAATATCTGTAACGGACTACGGAGGTTTCGGAAAGTAATTTTGAAGTTGCTTTGAATATTCAAGTGGAAGTTTGTTTCGTGAAAGTTGCTAGGTTGGTAAATAAATAATTAAAGTACTTATGCTTAGGGGAAGCTTCAAACTCGGTGTCTATTTCTGGTCTACAATCAATGCTACACAAAGTAAGATAAACTTAAGACAGAATATTAAAATATTTATTTAAATCTTTACTGCACACCTTTAACACGTAGCTGGTTTATATTATGAATGAATGAGAAGGAAATTATAAACATAGATAGTACAAAATTTAATTGGCAACACATTTTATTTGTACCCTAAATTCCTTGACACTTAAATTTCATTTACTACTAATCAAGAGTGACGGACTGAGTTTTTAGCAATAGAAAAAAAATTTTTTCAACGTTCATCATATATTACGTTCACGTACTACATAAATTATGGAAACAATTTGTTTAAATTGGACAAATCTCAAAGGTGACCAGCGAGCTGTGGAGAATGCTGTGTTGGATATTCCTCTATTTCTGTGTTCAAAGCATAAATAGGTAGATATATTAAGTAAGTAGGATGGAGAGATCGTGCTCAGAAAGTTAGAGGTCCAAATATTATAAGGAACGACCTGGAAGGAGGAATACGAAGTTGAACGAGGAGTTTATGTTAAGTGTGGACACAAATATTCTGATATGATGATGACAGCACGCGGAAACAATACATCTCTTTATCGTAAATGATTGTTTTTAAAATTGAAAAATGTACTCTTAAAAATTAAATTACCTTAGAAATTAAAGATGATGAAATTAATTCAATAGATAAACGTATTTTCTCTTTGGCATTAGCAAAATTGCTCCAAAACTGACAGGGATTGATTGTGATTTATGAGGAGCCGCTCCAGCCCGCCGCTCCGCCGTTGTTAACTCCTACCTGGAAGCCCAACAATAGCTACTTATTTACCACATTCATGATGCGTCATTTATATACACGGGTTTATTGGGTCAAGCGTTAACAAACAATGTTAACGCTTCGCCCAATAGATCTATGTATGCTTTCACAAAGTGAATATTTAAACATGAGTATTGATCATTCCGTGATAACAAAATGATGTATTTTATATTAAGATGTTTGAATGATTTCAAATAATTAATAAAAGGGGGCGACCGACAAACAATAGTTCTTCATTTAACATTTTTTAAGTGAATATGGATACTCTTTTTTCCTATTATTTTTTGAAATTTCCACGTCCAATTGACGCTCAATACTGGTCATAGATCTCCTCCAAACATCTCCAATCCAATCACTCCTGCCCTTTTCAAATTTAACGGTATATCTCGACCTTCACCAATTCGTCGGTCCACTTTAGGATCTTACTGCTCTATTGTCAGTCCTATGAGCAATGTGTCCTGTCCATTGCCATTTAAGACGAGCAATCTTTTGGACTATATTACTAATCGCAATGATTGCCATAATGCTGAAATGGAAATATTATATTCTGGTTTATATTCCGTTATGATAAGTAAAGTTACTGAAGTAACTACATGTAACATCTTATCTAAGATTTTAATGGTATAGTGGTGCTGAACAGATGTCCTAAGTAGCACAAAATTGGTTATGTAACTCGCTTACTCTCAGTCATAAATGCTAAGCAAAAATGATGAAGCTATGCTCTTGCACTGATTATTTATTTGTGATAAATGTCAAGGACTGCAAAAGACTTTTTATGAGCTTTTAACAAACCTTTACATTAAAAGAAAGTACAGTGCAGCTATATAATAAAAGTTTGTACATTACAGCAAGGGGATACTATTTGTGAGCGAACTCCGCATTGTTTCGCTTTATTGGATATTTACACATAGATTTTTCCGATCGTTCAGCTTCAGTAAATGAATTGATATTTTCAACTGACGTGAAGTTTGCAATTTTACAAGTATTTTTATACAACACTATGACAACATAAGCACGACGCTCACGAACAATTTATTGGTTACCTTGAATTTTGTTTAATAGGTTGCTTACTGTCTCACCAAATTCATTATTAATGATAAGTGTACATATCGTATATGATGGTAAAATATACTAGTTAATAAAACTATAGATAACTTATCTCACAGATAGCTTCATCTGTTTAGAATAACTAGCTACGGCAGATAATTCCAATACTTGTTCTTAAACTCTATAAAGCATCGAGCGGGTAATACTTAAACAACTTTTAATGAAACGTACGGAAAAGCTCTATCATATTGTTACGAGCTCCGAAAGGTATTAATATGGCAGTATTTCGTGTCTGGCAGTCGTTGCCAGAGAGCCCATCGCTGTACGAAACTTTATTTCAGTTCCAATTGATATTACTTTCATTACTCGCAACTGTACCGTTGTTATATACATAAAAGTTTCATGTACATACACATTTCTCTGTAAGCTTATAAATGTTGCTTTTTAATATGATTACTATCAGAAGATACCGGTTGGTAACAAAAGTAGATGAGTAACTTGTTAAGATAAGTAATAAATATTTAATGTTAGTATCTATGAGGAAACTTAAATTGTGGATTCTTATGTCGTGTTTCTTTGAGTAATATTATAAAATATAAATTTCCGGAAATATAATAAAACATAATAATCGTTCATGTTATAAACATTAACATATTAAACAAAGGACAACAACCGTGCTCAGGGTTTCCGAGGAGATCTTTTTTAAAATTCATCATTCCACCCTCCACCTTTTCCTTGTCCGTTTTATTCTTTTTGCAGTTAATTACCCCGGACTGCTTGCGGCACAATTTGTCACTAGAATACTAAGCAAATGAATGCCGACGGACCCTTTGTCCTCCTCTTACAACGTTTCGTTTTATTTAAATAAAATGTACGTTTACAACATTAGCTAAATACTCCAATGTTCATCAAAATGGTTGTGAAGTAGAAAAATTTATATGGTTAAAATGACAAGAACAGCTTGAAATTATGGTAGGAATAATATATAGGTATCTAGTTATGAAGGTTCTAACACCAAGCCGCAGTAAGTTCTAACACCAGCGTAGTGGGAGATGATCCAAATCTATTGATTATTAGAAGAGGCCTAGTCCATCTGTGGACATCTAGACGACTAATAATAATATATTTAATATAACAATGAGTGTAGTAATAATAGTGCCATGGCTATATTTCTCTAGGAAAGTCTCTACACCTACATAAGAATTATCGAAACGCCTTTCTAAGTATAAACATATATGATGAGCAGAATAAGCATTTCATTAGTTATAATTTCTACAAAAGACCTAGTTTTTAAGAAAAGACCGTAGTACATTTACCATTTACAATTTCATAGGTGCATTGTTGAAAATAATATGACGAAACGTCCACAGCATCATTGTCACCTAATTCTATGTGAAATTGAAGCACAATGTTAATATTTAGTACGTTTAAAAATAATGTTTATTGAAAATGTATTTAATTACTTAATATCATAAAAATATTTCATATTTATCCATAGTATCTGTAGAAGATAGCCTGTATAAGTAGTAAATATATAATACAACATATTGTGTTCGTCGATTAATTTCAAAGTTACTTCGCCGTGGTTCTGGAATATGACAGAATTAATATCCAAGCTGTATACAATTTACTGAATAATAATTATTGCTTTGGTCTCACATATGTATAAATAAATTTTATATATGTATATTTCCTATGTAGTAGTGTAAGATGTCCCACACAACTCACGGGGCCCAACCTATCTCACCTGCTCGTGGTGCAACCTGCTAATCAACAAACGAGGCTCTGGGTCTCTACCAACCCGTATTGGCCCAGTGTGGTGTGAGATGGCCCAAATCCCTCCTTTATTACGGTAGGTCAATGTCCAGCAGTGGACGTCTATCGGCTAATGATGATTTCCTATGTAATGATTCAAATAAAGTTGTTTACATCTAATCTATATATATTTATACTAGGCGGCGAGTTTGACGTACTCCTGATGGTAAGTGATGCCTACTTAATACATTGGACGCTAGTTAGCATCTTTACACTACACTAAAGTACTAAATAAGTTATTAGAAATTAATACCACAAAAATTTAACTTTTTTGTTCTACTTGCGACGAACAAAGTGTTCATCTGATGGCAAGTGATACGCTTGCCCATAATAACGAGGCGGTGGTTAAAATGGTATACACAGCCCCACATTACGCTCGTCGCCTAGAGATGTTACTTATTAGGTCTCGTTACCCCAGTAATTTCACTGTTACAGTGTTATTTATGACGGAACACATTAATGTTTACGCGTTATTTTTTGGCGGCAGAAAAAGGATTTCCGGTATTTGCTTCTGCCTACCGCCGGATAAAAACATTTTTCTACAGCAGATTTTAATTGAAATTGTTTACATTTTAACTTAAATATTGTACAGCTTATTTTTTTAATCTATGACCGAAACTTTCACTTAATAGTAAGGAATGTGTCTGTTCATAATAGCTTGGCGTTCGCTCGTCACTTTAAGACATAGATGTTGAGACTCGTTACCCCAGTAATTTAACTAGCATACAACATTCATCAAACCGGAACACTAATGTTCCTATTAAATAAAATGTTAAATATTCCTATTTATAAGATGCAATAGGAACTGCAGGAGTACCTACTTAGACGGTCTCCGGCAACAGAGACCTCTCCATACATTTCACTATTTTGATATCTGCTGCTGAGGATATTTTTACATTACAGAAAGTAAATACTCTAAAAATTAATAAACCGTTTCAAATTATGCCTTTTATTAATCTCCAACGATTGCTTGATTAAATCCTAACATAAACATTAAGTTATATAATACTTTTGGCCAATAATTACATTTGACGCGTATATTCATGGATACAATGAAAAGGTACGAGTATATAGGACCATTTGGCACATATTGCCAATATGGTAGTATCTGCTTTCTTAATGGAGTTACTACTATCAACTTGGCATAGAACGATAGCCGCAGCGGCCAAAACAACATTTTACATTATAATATCTATCTAATAACCAACCGGATTTTTCTTTAAAAATTTTTTAAATACCTTTTTTCAAACAATATAATTTATCCAATGAAACTGTTTAAATTGCGGTTAGATAGTTTTAATGTACCAATTTTCTTAATTTCACTTAATTATTGAAGGCACCAAAACCTATTTTTTTTATTTTTAAAAGAACTTTAGGTCTTGGACTATCTCTGTGATAAAAGTAAGTAGAATAATTATAATGTATTAAGTATAGAATCTTAGCCTAAACATAATCAAGAAAAGTATATTTTAAATAGCTGTAGTAATAGACTTAACGATAAATATAGAATTAAACAATATTAAGTAGTTATTAATTGAGGCAAATATCGATCTTGAATTACAGCAGCAGGTGATATGTATAAAAAAATGCTTAGAGGAGCAAGTCGGCAGACTAAACATAAATTTGAGTATTCAGAAAAGATATCTTTTCACGACAAGACTTTAGTCTGCAGACGTCTACATTGATATCTATTTTTACAGCATCATTATTTCTTTAAAGTTTTCTTTTGAAATAGAAAATTTTGTCAAAGACATTTTTTAACTAATGGTAAATCTGTTTATATAACAACATTAGTGTAATCATTACTGTGTTCCAGTTTTAAGACTGTTCTTCTACTTGCCTGCCTCTTCATGTCTGGAGGTTGGCGGTAGTTAACTCCAAAAACAATCGAGTTTCTTATACAAGTTGCAGAAGGTCCTCGGCTGATGTGATGTCGGTCTATTCCCGTATGCTACGTAACCAGAACTTCTTCCGTCTGCCAACCCGTCTTTTGCCTTGTCTTGTCCATCACTATTAGTTGCAGGAAGCTTTATCAGTAATAACGCATGAAGACTGCTGTAGCTTTATATATACTGAGGTAACAAGCCTTAATATTTTAGGTCTCACATTGTTTTTAATAAGCATGACTTTATAAGGTCTTTATTGGTGGTAGATCTCTGTTTCCGAAGACCTGTCTAGGTAGGTACCAACTTTTATTTCTGTCGCCAAACAGTAACGTGCAAACATTACTGTGTTCTAGTTTGAAGGGTGCTGTATCCTAATGAAATTACTCGGATATCGAGACTTGTTACCTTATGTCTTAAAACTTGACGACAGAAAAGCACAATGGGGTACTGTTTATAGCAACTTAACCAGCGCTACCTTGTTATAGGCAAGAATGTCAGTTAGCATCAAGTCAACGCCTTGCTTATCTCGTCGCCTCGTCGAATTAAAAAAAGTTATCTTCCTGATCTTCTCGTGGCTTAATTATATAAAAAATAGTAATTACGGAGATCTTTTTAACATTTTTTTTGGATTTTATATATACATATCAGAAGGTATGATTTAAAGCGCTACGTCAGGCGTATCAAATTGAGAATTCATCAGATCACTAAGCAATGTCGATATGTTTCATTTCACATACACTGATTTGTATCGAACTTTTTTAGTATTATATACTAAATACATAACGTAACGTTAATCAGTTAGAAATAAGTTTATAAAATTTCGTCAAAAAATATGTACTATAGTAAATAATAAAAATAAGAACATGTAAAAATTACTGTATACATACGTGTATGTACAAGTTTTGTAATGGTAGATAATAAGATAGCATAAGTATTAAATGATGAATAAAATAGTATAAAAGCCTTGAATAATAATAATAGGGAAAAGCAAAAAAAAAATCGTCTAAATGAAATATAAACATCACTTATACTGTGTACCTTCAATATAGTTATATTGAATTGAAATATAGACTACACGAAATGCACTGTATTTGAAGTAGAGATTTAGTTCGGTACCAATGTACCAGGAACAGGTGAGGTTACCTTGGGTCCTGTATGTTGTTGTGTGGGACCCATTACACCCCTTATTACAGAATGTTATAAGAAGACGAGTAAACAAATTATCATGTATTCCGCTTGGCTATTATATTTCAATATAAATTCTCTACTCACTTTTTATTATTATGTATGAATAGAAGAAAATAAGATATTGGTAACAAATTAATAGTAACATTATTAGTAGGAGAATGTTATGTCCTTGTTGAAATCGCTGAATAATTTTTTATGAATTTTAGTATACAAATAGAAAATACTTCAAAGAAATGTGTTTTTCTTTAATCAATAATAAAACTTGTAAAGGAACCAAAATGGTCAGTTACTATTGGGGATATAAAATTACAAAATATTAAGCATACTCCTGGTCAATACTATGCAAATTATTATTTTATTATTTATAAGTAATGCCGTAAACTAAATTAAATAGCTTTAACATATTTTAACTTACATTCACCTAATTACAATATTAAACTAATGACTAACATTATGTAAATTTAAAGGATTTATTTCTTGTGTTAATCTGAAGGAGATAAAGGAGTAATAAATTATGTAATGATACAAAATATGAAAATTAGTTAAAATTAGGTATTGTAAATACTAACCGCCAAATGTTAAAGTAAACAAAAAGTATAAAACTAAAATTCAACAACAAAAAAATCAATATTTAGTTTCTTCATTTCGCGTTTTATACAACAACTATCCTTCTTTACGAGTTCTTCAATAGTTTATATAAGATTCTGACGCAGGGGAATACCTGTAACTGATGTAAACATAGTGTCCTCTATCTCACTTACAAGAAGTCTGTTATTCACCGTTTTAAAGAGAAGTGCTGCACCTTTAACAACCAGTTAACAACGATAACGCATAATGTGTAACACAATAATTACAATCAACAGATAATCCATTTTTTTTATTAGACGTAACCAGCAATACTTCACCTGATGGTAACACCGTGGCGCTAGAAAAGAAGGTATAGCACTACATTGCGCTCTTCTTTCATATCGCCTTGAAACATAAGTTGTTAAGTCTCGTTACTATTTTCACTAGCATACAGCACCCTTCAAACCGTAACACAGTAATGTTTGCATAGTACTGTTTTTCGGTTGCAGGATAAATCCTATATATATAATAAATCCTATATATAAATCCTATACCTCAGCGGTTTCGGCGGTCAGAGACTTGTCAACAGTAAAAGTGTAAGTAAAAAATCTTTATATCCTCGTGCAGCTATTTCTGGATATAGCAGTTTCATAATATTATTAAAAGTAACAGCTATTTTGGCAGTAGTGTACTAACCTAATTTCAAAGCGACAAGAACAATGCGGTACTGTGTAAACATACTAATTAGCGTCACATTGTTATGGCCAAAGTGTGTCAGCGAAACTTAAAAATGAGTATATTTTTATATACATATTCACGTATTTATACATATTTTTATACATATATAAATAAGCATGAAATGGGTTTGTCTTTTAAAATTTTTTTATGTAATTTGGGCAAGACTTTCATATTTTCTTTATCATTATCATCAGCTGATAGACGTCCTTTACCAGACATAAACCACCCCAATTAATGAGGTAATTTTGGCCATCTTCCACCACGCTGGTCCAGTGCGGGTTGGTGAGGAGCCAGAGCTTCGTTTGTTGATTAGTAGGGTGCACCACCAACAACTCAGGTTAGCCTGGGTCCCATGAGTTTTTCTATAGGACCCCCATACGCCCATGTTTAAAAAATTATTCGATGAAATTATTTATTTTGATGATAAACTTAATTTTTGTAATTTTATATAACATAATAACAAAAATAGAAGATAAAAGTAACTTTAGTATTAAATAATGTAAATATGATGAAAAGCCCTGTACGGTAATAACATGGAAGATCAGTAAAAATATTAAAAAAAAAACGCTTTGTAACATCGGTGTTATTAAATATTTATTACTATTCCTTTGTATGACACGTTTAATTTGATTTGGTATTCGATCTATTACATTCGTTTTGTTGACTTAAGCATATATTGGTATTATACTACCTTTATTAAAAAATAGTCTAGCTATAATCCATGTAACAAATTGAAAAATATCTTTTCTAAAAAAATTGTGTATGTATAAAGATTTATTAGACAATTCTTTATAACAGAATTTAATGAAAATGTAAAATGGTTACGACACATAAAACTTTTGCGCGATGTATAAAAGTTCATTAATCACAGTAAATAAAAGTAAAGCGTCTCGAATGGCTAATAAATCTTCTTCTGCTATCTGAATAATGATGTCAGATTAAACTCTCTTTAAGACAAATTTATGTAAGCTCATCGAAAGCTTTGAACATAGGATTTGCATTAATATACCGCAACATCTAAATCACCAATAATATTTTACGTTTTATCTTTCATCAATTTTATAGAACTATGCGATTAGACGCATCACCACGTTACTTCATTAAGTACTTTAACTACAGAGCCTTTTAAATCGCTATATACTCTATAACGGTCATGTTTTACTAGCTTTACACTAAAAGGTTTATTAAAAGGATTTAAGCGTTTAAATTTTGATAAGAAATCATGAAACTTTTAGTGATCCTTAGATTCAACTTATCACATTCAGTGCTCTATTAAAAGTAAGCCTTTGTGTCCTGAATATTATAGTACCAAAAGCTCTCATTTCGTGTTTGTTATCATATATGGAAGAAATGGAACAAAAGTTTATACGCGTCGAACTGAGAAGTTCGTATCTAGTATTCGTCTTGATGTTAAGTGTATAGTTTCTTAATAATCTTGTAAACTTCACGATTTATAAAGCATGTTCTCATTCTTAGTTAGAATAGAGAGGAGGTGGAACAACTTACCGCCTTTAGTGTTCCCAGCAATTACAAACAGAAAGAATAATGAATTTAACACCAAATGTTATCTTTGTTTAGAACTTAACTATTTTCTATAAAAATCAAGGTGTTCTCTTTTTAAATGTAATGTTAATATACGTAAAGACAACTAATCGGTACGCTGTTACAATTGTCTCAACGATTTAAGGACGACGCCGGTAGGACACGGGCTTATCCTAATAATGGCTAATCTTGAACTTAATTCACTGCGGTTTCGCTTAATAGGATCTGTTATCTCCGCGGATAGAATTCTGTTCTAGAAAAAAAGGATTTCTTTAATATATTTTACGCTTCAACTTATAAAGCCAATAGACGTATAAATAAATAGAAGATGTCGACTCTTACGTTTACCAACAAGTAAAAATAAAATAGTACACTCTAATGCAGGGAAGCGATACTGTAGAAAATATTTTCATTACGCAAGCAAGAATGTGGAACAAGAAAATTACAACAGAATGAATCGGTTTTCCTTAAACTCTATACATTCGTTCTGTTTTTATTGCTTTTAATCTACTTTTTGATCGTTAATGATTCGATTGGATTGCTGACTTGTGTCTTAATCATTGTTTTTTATATTTTTTATTAATATTCAAGTGACCTTCAACATCACGATAATAAGCCAGACAGTTTTTGAGCTTACTAGTAAAAATGAATTCTTAAAAAATACCAAATCTCTCCATCAAAATTCTACCGTTTTTCATATATCAAATATTTTAGAAATTAATATTTTTTACTTATATATAACAGGCTAAAACTTAACCTTAATTTTATGTACAACTGGTCCGAAAATGGCGAAGAGTGCTCGCTCAGACAAATATAGACTACCCGAACATAGCATATATATTTATCGGCATATCAAAAATAAATATTTTATACGAACAGCACCACCTCTCAAAACCCATAATTTTATTTCCTTCGTAATC
>DWLS01002640.1:0-17640 GCA_018246255.1 Pachliopta kotzebuea | reverse complement strand
CTAGAGTATCGAATACCACCACGATAGGTATCGAACGTAGGCTCAGACCCCCGGTTCAACACGTGAAGCCCCAGCTCGTCGAGCGCGGCTGCAGTATCAATACCTCTCTGATCCACAGAGTGGCTGCCCCACCAGGTGTTATGGGCGTGGACACAATGGACACGGTTATCATAACCGACCTCGAAGAAGTTTCGTACCGTGGCATCGGCTGGCAAGGTTATGGCTTCAATATTTAAGAACTCAGAAGGGATGTTGTTGATTGATTACCAGGAGCGTGAAACCACTATTACAGGCCAATATTATGCAACTTTAATTCCCAAATTGAGGAATACCATCAAAAATAAAGGGAAAGGAAAACTTCCAAAAGGGCGTTGTTTCATTACGACAACGCACCCGCGCACAGGTCGGCAGTTGATGGCTGCCATTCAGCAAGCTGGCTTCGAATTGGTTGACCACCCCCCTTATTAACCAGATCTAGCGCTTAGTGATTTTTATGTTTCCCAAATTGAAAGAATACTTAAGGGGAAACAGGTACGAAGACAATAACGAGGTGATGGACGCCCCGGAGAACTTTTTGCGCGACCAAAACAAAACTTTTTTGAAAGGGATTGAAGTCTTGGAAAAACGCTGGACTCGGTGTCGGTGTGTGGGAAAGTCAGAAACAATAAATAGAAAAATTTATTATTAAGTTATCAATAGTCATTATATTCTACCTCATTCTCACTTTTTTTTGATCACTCCTCGTAGTAATAAATGACAATATCCTTATTTTAGATGTATATTTATTCATATTAATCTTAATTTTTCAGATAAATCTTTCGGTCGGCGATCATCAAAAGTGAAAAGTTTTGAACCACCAGAAAAAACTGTGAAACTCTCTGAAAAACCCTCCCATCCAGACCCTGAAGACAAATTAACGTTAGTAAACGAATTAAAAAGTAATAGAGAAAAAAATATAATAAGAGAAAACCTCAAGAGCGACACAAATTCCAAAAACTAAAATAGTAAATGGGACAGAAAAACTTTCAAGTGATGTATCAATGAAATGTAGTGACCTGTGATGTAATTGACAATAGTGTAAAGCAATTATAAAAGACCTAAAAATATTTTAATATTTATTAGGCCTAATAATGTATAAATTATGTTTTTAATGTCCTCTTGTAATGAATATTGATACCAAGAAAAGTACAGCGCTAGGGAATGTTCAGATACTTGTTTAAAATTGATTTGTAATTAAGTATAAAAGTAGTTGTCTTTTATACAGATTAATACAGGGTTATTTATAAAGATGTACGGCGAAAAATATGTAGTATCGGTAAAAAGATTTTACAGTACTTAAAAATGAATACCAAAACGATGTAGCCTGTTCAAATAAATTCAAAATATACTTTGTTGTTAAATTTAGATAAATAACAATTTCGCTTTTGGTTTTTAAAGAATAGCATCAAAATTAAATGAATAAAGTATTCATTTTACTTAGAATTAATATTTTAAGGCAAGATATGAGGCGATAGTAGTAAGTGAAGTAAGTTAAGGTCGTGATTTTTTTTTAATATTTATTGGGAAGATTGTAACAAATGTTAATTTTACGTGACAGTGGTGTATTGCCTAAAAACTGTACTAAAAAGGCTGATATTACTTTATAAATAACCATTTCATAAAATAATGATTCAGGGTATATAAAAATGAAATAATTATCAATAAAAACAATATTATGGGAAGAAAAATTACTAAGGAGGCGCTTGTAAAATTTTAACATAATTAACGCCTATTACGAAATAATCATTTGCATTCATTAGTGCATAATTTTCATAACAGGAATTAAGATTTCTAGTTTAATTTCAATTGTTCTTAATTTTTTTCTGTACGAACTAAAAATTATGATAAAATATACTGAGGTCAAATAACAATTTACTTCTGTCAACAATAGCTATGAGTTCACATGTTTAAATATCAAATGAATATAAAATTATTAGAAGAAATTATATTTTTATAGTAGATCCAGTTCTCTGCCTGGAAGCTTTTCGTACGGTTGCGTTTTGTTCCTAAAAAAAATTCTTATTTGATTTAATCTGTGCTTACAATTATCAGTAACACCTGAGCCGAATAAGAACAAAATATCCTTGGCACGGTGAGTAAATTTTAATAATTCTCTGCAGTGTCCTTATTTATAGTTACTTCTCTTTGCCGCAGTATTCAACATTTTTGCGTCTCTAGTTTTATGTGTGGGATGTACTCAGTGTATTCAGAACTGTGTTACCTTCTTTTACAATAATTCTAATCTCTGTCCTCCAAACTATTGACTAAATTTGATCTCTGATGCCTTTTATACTCGAGACTAAGGAATAAAGGCATCATCACCAAAGATAATGATTGGTGATATCTCGAGAACTCTCATAAGTATATTAATAATAGGCTATTTGATAGATTTATAGTTTTTGTCTTGAATTACTAGGTTGCGGTTAATAAGTTTACCGAAAGTATTTTTTTTAATACGTATTTCGTAAGAAACATGTAAATAAAATTTCAAATAAGCCGCTGAAACGCTTTATTCAGCAATATGGCGTCTTACTTTGTAAGTGACATCACAAGCGTGTAAACGATTCCCGGTCCCGCAGTGGTGTTTGTGTTTATGTGTAATTTGTTGTTGTTGTTTATCTAATAAAATGATTTACAAGTTGTGTGCTGTACCAGGTTATACAAATACATAAGAAAAAATCCCGAAGAACTGTATATAATAAGTTTGCCGAAAAATCGGAAAATTCGTGAAACTTAAACAAACAAAGAAAACAAAAAATACCACAAATCGCTCCAAATATTGTTAAAAATATTCTTAAAACGCCAAAACACCTGGGAGCACATAGAACGTAAACTTGTTGTTACGCGCACATGACGTCATCATGACATTAGCCAATCCGGATCGTTTCCCAATTTGTGGCGCGAGAAACAAAAAGCCAAACATATTTTTGTGTTTTTGAATGTATTAATTGGTATTATTTTTATTAAAACTCATGTAAATCACGTAGAGAACCGTCATTTTACGCATTTAAAGCAAATAATCACAAGATAAATAATACTGTCAAGGCGTACATACAAATATAACCCGTTCATGTTTTTTACACTATGTTTTAAGTAAATTTGTCTACATGTAAATTAAATTTAATATTGTAATTTATTTACTTGTTTAATTTAAAATCATATTGGAAGACAATTTGCCGTAATTCTGGAGTTTATTTTTATTATGTAGGTAGTATTGGATATTTGACACATTTTATATCAAAAAATACGTAGATAATTTTTGCGACAACAACTGAAGTACGAGGTTCCTCCTAATAGCAGACTATAAGTAAATTTTTAATAAATGAAGTACGTTAAAAAATATTTCTTTCTATGCGAAATTTTCATTAATAATTCTATTCACCTTAAAAAAATACGACTATCATTCCAAATAATAAAACATTAAACCTGTTATTTACCCATACAGACACTGTGAAAGATTCCATGTATTTCTAGGTCTCTTTGAAGGTTGATTGTATCATAGTTCTGAATGTTATTAAGATTCTTATGAAAACTGTCCAAAACAGACGTCCACTGCGTGAAATAGGCCTCTCTCAAATTTGAAGGGATTAAGGCCATCTCCCACTCTGACCCAATGAGGTTTGATGGGGAGCTAGGGCCTCATTTGTTGATTAACAAAGTGCACCACGAGCAGGTGAGACTGGCTGGGGTTCCGTAAGTTGTTGTGTAAGACCTCTTAAAGTAGTGCGAGCACTGATGTACTTACTAAAGTGAAAGCAAACACAACAACAACACTAAAATCTGGGTGGTGCTCCACTCGTTCTCGAGGAGCCAAGTACACATCTAGTACAATTTATTTATACAGATACATTTCCGAAAAGTTTGTAAATTAAAACTGGAAAACAATTTTGTAAACGTATTGATGAAACAAGGGAATATATCGGAAAGTACTAATTAATAAAATAACACCTCAACAGTAAAGTCGCAAATAAAATATATGAGCAAAAATTAAAAAGTATTAAACACGTATAATTCACATTAAATATCATAAACTAATTGGCAACGCAATTTATAATCTCCGAAAAATCGTCTAGAATAATAACAAAACTACAACAAGACTCTCTTACGTATAATGCGCATTGCAATGTTATCTTATTACACTTAATCGCATATACAAATGCAAAATCCTGGCAAATAATGAGCGTAATAATTCTCAACGTTATTATATTTAACTGCAGCATGCGCAATGTTAATTACTATACAATTTTTCAAAGCCGGTTGATATAATTTGTTTTAATAATACTTGTCCGATATTAAAGGCCGTAAATTGTTGTTTTCATATGTTGGATGGTATAAAGCAATTCATTGACTTGAATATCGTACGCATGTATTTGAATTTACATTGTCATCCCCTCATGTATACTAAATAATATACATGACGCTAATAAACCCTCCAACCAGGCGCAGTCAGTCGTTGAGTAGACAACAAAGAAAGCAGAAGTCCTGAACCATACACCACTACAGGTAAGACACCTTCCTTTCTTACTTCTCATTCTCAATTTTTCGTCCGTTCTTTTTATTTTATGTCATTATTGAATATACAAATTTAAAGAATACATCTCTTTATAGAAGTTTAATTTGTTTTATAATCATAACGACTGCAAGTTAAAACAAAAATTAACAAGTGTCGTTAATCACCCTCGTTTTTTCCTTAGAATTTAAACACTTTTGGTCTTAACCATAGTAAAAGTAAATGCCCATTAATAATCATGTTCACGATTAATATACTAGTCTATAATAACAAAATCCAAATCAAATCTTAATCTTTAAACACGAAGTATGCTATTTAATAAAAAATGGACTTTAAAGAAACTAAATATACTGCATAACTAGTGCATTGTTAGACGTAAAAAGACTTTTAAAGAAAAATATTTTTTTGAGCTTATTTGTTCACAATCTTCTTTAAATCATGTTTAACGACCTTTGCGTTTCTAAAACTGCTTAGATAAATTATTATAATGTAAATGACTGTTTATCACATGAATGATATTACTAACTAACCTTTAATAATAAAAAATATTGAAAAATAAGTTTTTTGATTTCAAAAATTTATATTCATTTCTTAAATAAAAATATCAGATTTGTTACCATAGAAAATAGACCCGGATTTAAAGTTGCTTCAAATATTTATACGAAAAGAATAATATTACCACAAGTCATTACTGCATACCATATTAAATTAGTATTCAGCAGTATACGCGGTTTTATGACCTTATTAAAATGAATAAGCATATGAATATACTGATTAATTTAATGTATACAGGAACGTTTTACACACCTGTTAATGTTTGTTTAAATCTATGTTTTAAATTTCTTAAAAATAAATATCTACATCAGCCGATAGACGTCCACTTCTGGAAGGTTTCCCCCAACAGTGATGGGAAAAATAAATATAATTAATTATAATTTCCTAAATAAATTTTTATCATCTTTGTACAAAAATATTGTACTTTTTCTGGCCACAGTAAGTGTAAGGGAGGTTGAAGATCTATGAATGTTCAAATGTTTCTAATAAACAGACAATAGTCTGAATATAAATAATCCATCAATAGATATACTTTTTAAAATCATTTTGTTTAATTATGTCAAAAAGAATATATATATGTAATAAAAATGGGTAATTTTATTATTTAATATGTTAAACGTATGCATGCATGTTAAAAGTGAACCTTCCTCGTTAACAATGTTTCAATTATCACACAATCAGCTTTTTGATCTTTAACCTTTTTATTTTAATAATTCATTTTCTTATTTATATGTCAATGAACTAAAAATAACTGTATGCAATGTTACAAAAAGGTACATATGAAATTTTTTTTTTGATCGTGTTCTTTCACTTCAACATAACATCAAACGACCAAAAAAGTAATATCACGTAAAGGTATTATGAATCCATTAATATTAAGTGTATTTTTCATGATTTACTTCTTTTTCTTTGGGTGTTTGATAGCATAATAAGTATTTTCATAATAATTTACTCCACTTTTATCATGTCAAGTCCGCTTTGCATCCGTGATCTAAGGTGAAAAACATTTAGATACGTAAATAAACATGTAAACAAATTTTTTAATATTAACCATGGCCTTTTATGAAGAAGATTTAACCCGTGCATGATAAATGAATAACGGATTCATTGTATAATGATGATATATTATTGCGTAAATATTATTTTTCTTTTAAGTACCAGAAATGTATGTAATATATATTTCGTAACATTTGAATACTGTTTATTAAACGGTTCATGCCTTCTTCAAATTACATTCAGCTAACTTATAAACCTTTCATAACAAATTGCAGTTACATGCAATCCGTGCAAGTAATTTAAGTGCTTGTGGACTTTAATCACTGAAAGTCCATAGTCATCGTATTGTTTATGCTGTCAGTGACATTAAGTACATAGTAATTGATGATTGCTAAACAGAAATATTCTTTAGCAAATTAAAGTGTATGCATGTACTCGTACACGAACAGCGTATTGAGTAGAATAACAATTTTTTGTGATATTTATAAATGTTCCTTTCCTTTCCGATCAAATGAAACCAGCAACGAAACTAATCTATTAAACTGTAGTATGTAATAAGTACGTAATATGTACGAATTAAATAGTAACCACGTAAAACACATGTGCGATTATATAAGCATCATATCCAGCTAGGTTAATTATTAATGAATATTTTGTTCACACTTAGGCAGCTATGACGGAGATTAGTGATCAGAAACCCGAGAGCAATTCAGCAGAAATGTCTAAACTGAGCAAGAGTAGAGAATCCAACTGGCCAGCCGTCCTCTTTTTCATACACATACATCTATTGTCTATCTACGGAATCTGGCTTCTAGTTTTTGAAGTAAAATGGATGACTATATTACTATGTAAGTTTCCCAAAACATAATCCTTTAAATTTCATAACATTGGTGTAAGTAAGATACTGTAACGCATAAAACCGCGTCGTGGCTGTATTATAATTTTGTAGTAGGTATAAGTAGAACTTATCAATTGTCACCAAGTCAAAGTCATCATTTGATTTTATATAACGAGACACGCTTGATATTCGTCGTACCGAATCGGTTTTAATCAACTAACGATATAATGTGTAAATAAGAAGAATGGAGTGGCTATCGAAAAATCGAAGCGGCTTGTTTCTTTTCTATCGATCGCAAAATACTACTACTGGATCATTAATGCTTGTATTTTGGTTTTTAGTGGTTGTGCTTACCTCACTAGCAACACTAGGAGTAAATGCTGGAGCTCATCGCCTTTGGGCACACCGTACATACACGGCTAATAAAGAACTTCGATTAGTTCTTATGTTAATGCAAACATTAACAGGACAGGTAATAACCATTACAAACATTTCTATAAAAAAAATGTACCCTGATATGTAATATAATAATTAAAGCAATGCAGGAAATGAATTAGAATTGTCGAATATTTTTAAAATTATTTAACAAGATAGCTTTACAGTCCACTTCAAACTCAGGGGTATCAACCATCTCTTGAAGTCGTTTCATCAAAAGTGTCATATTTTCAGGGTTCCATATACAATTGGGTGCAACATCATAGACTGCATCATTCACTATTCAATACGGATCTTGATCCTTACGACCACAAAAAGGGATTTTTCTATGTGCACATGCTGACTCGATTGAAAACACTGAGTCCTTATCAAGAAAAATTGAAAAATGAAATTGATATGTCCGACATTGAAAAAGATTCAATTGTAATGTTTCAAAATAAGTAAGAATTTCGTCAATCGATAAAAAATCTCATAATGAAGCTTAACAAAAATCTGTAAAACTTAACAAATTTTATGGTTTTTTACTTAGTCTTAGTCAATACTTACGATATCAAAAAAGTTATTTTAAAATTTATTGCCAGTTTTCTGTTAACATGTCGAATTTTTATCTACATCTTTAATTTACATTCGTGTTTCAACTTTCAGGTTCTATTGGTTACTTTATGGTATATTATTTCTCTTACTGCCTCTGAACGCCCCTCTAGAATACTGGGATGACTCGGTGTTAAGTGCTGTGTTTGTGATAGGATTTCTGCGATATGCACTGGTTCTGCATGCAGCTTGGCTAGTCGAAAGCGGATTCTGTATATGGGGTTTATCTCCAGGAGAGAAGTTAGTATGAAATCACAGAAATAATCAGAAAGTAAAACAAGAATACATGGAATTTCAATATTTAAGTTAAATTTCTTAAAAAAAACATTTACGGTCTTTAATGCAGACCTACTTTATTACAGATATCCACCAGACTCAAACTTAATATTCTTCCTTGATAGATCTTTTTGGCCTCATTATCATTACATAAATCCATGCGATTTTAAATCAGGCGAATACGGGACGTACAGTAAGTTATATTTTATTACCATTTCCATTTTGGCAAAGGAGAACAATAATGTTCGAATTTTACATTTTAAAGAGAACTTTCTTTTTCCAGGAGACTGGTTAAATAACAAAGTATATCAGCATACTCTATTACATAGATGGATTTAATGTAAATACTGACTCTTTTCATTTCAGATTCTGGTTGTACCACTGCATTTATCCGCGTATGGGCAGCGCTTGGTTTAGCAAAAAATCTCCGTACCACTGAACCACCGACTGTCCGCGCTGCTATGTCAGAAGCTGTGCAAACCAAGAAACCCTTGCGCGCATGCTTGGATGAAATGTTAAAAGTACAACGTTATTCTGAAGACCATTATCTTAGATAAAGTTTCCTTATTAACAGAATAATAAATTACCCATTATTTTGATAAACATAATTAATGTTATTTATCTTGCGAATACAAATTTGGGTTTTATCCTAATAAATCTGAGAATTAAATAACGAAAATTTGAACTAAAACAAAATGCAACTTTTATGTCTACAGGTTTAAATTAAATAAAAAAAAAATAATACGATTGATACATTAAACACTAAAAGGTTTTTATTTTAGAATTAAAAATAATTATATTAGTTGTACAGTGTGAGTTAACAACAATACTAAGCACATAAATTTACAAAATACTAGAAAAACAAAGACGTGATACCGTTTTCTCAATTGTATTCTAACTCTGTAACAAAACTTAACATTATTTGAAGTAAAATTGTGACAAAACCTAATTAAAAAAATTCCTACAACGCCTGCTGTATCCGAGTGCATGTTTTTTTAACAAATTACGTTTGCTCCAACAATATTCTGCCAAACCTGAAAGTTATTCCACACATATACCAAACATTACAAATTGTTTAATATATATATATCATAAGTAAGAATCATAAGTAATAACATGAACAAATCATGTTGAATTTAAAAATAATTGTAAGTACATTGAGCGCATAAACCGATAAGTGAAATATTTTGCATATTTAAAATTCATATCAAGAAGTGTAAAAAATTTAAATTCATTCATGACCGTCATCATAATCATCCTATAGACTGCTAGACATAGGCCTTCCCTAATAATTCATTGATTTATAATAAAAAAATATATATATATAAACTAGATGGTTGATCTCCGACCTCGGAGACCGTCTGGGCAGGTATTAATACAGCTCCTGTTTCTATCGCTAAATACTAATGTAAAAACATTACTGTGTTTCGGTTTAAAGGGTGCTGTATATTAGTGATATAACTGAGCTAACAAAACTTAACACCTTTCGTCTCAAGGCCACTAGAGCAATGTGGGGCTGTGTATACCATCTTAACCAGCGTCATGTTGTAATGGGCAGGCGTATCACTTACCATTAAGTAAAAGCCTTACTCGTCACGTCAAATAAAAAAAAATATTCAATGACAAATTTTTGATCGAATTTCAATCAGTTAAACGATCACCACCGTTTTACTTGCTATTGTTTATGTTGTAGAACCGATGACACAAAAAAAACTAATAAAATTTGAAATAATTAATCACCAATAAATACTGATGTAATGAATCCTATTAAAAATAGCACAAGAGCTGAACGAACGTCAGTGGCCTTAGCAGAAGCGAAGGGAGGAGGAGGTGAACACATCGGCATTGCTGGTACCAAAACCGAAGCTAGACGCGCCAGCACACCGGCACTCCGTAACTGAAGAAAACTAATTAAAAGAGAAAACACCTGTTTTATAATTGTTCAAATAACAAACATTGTTCTTCTTTATTCTAAACCGTTTCCGTTATTAAATAGCTATTTTATTTGGAATCTTTTGAAATGGTCCTATTAAAGACCATCGACCCGATTCATTCGTAAGTATTCTCAATAAACAAGTCCCTTTGGGCTATCTATTCAATTTATTTATATAATTTTTGTATAATTTGAAAGTAAGGCTTACCGACAAAACTTTTTTTTACCTAAAAAATTATGCTTATTCGATAATGCTTTGTTTATTTAACATATTTGTTTATTTGATCAACTTTTAAACATAAATTTATATTTTGTTCATAGCCGAATCGTTGTCACCAACTTAAGTCACCTGATTAAAACCGATCGTGAGTACGGCGAACCTCGCGCTATGGGAAATGCAAGGTGAGCTCGAGTGGTAGGCAACGCCAACTCCCGTAACGAGCATCGTCCACAATCCTGGCTCAGTGACCTACACAACGATAAATACTAAAATAATATAACATTGTAATATACCTAACTTTTTCTCAATAACAATTAGCACTTACTTCATGTTATTTGAGGCAGTGACTTACACAAAATATCATCTGATAGTAAAGTTTTTACAAAAAAAACAACTCAAACTTTTATAGGAACCAATACAAAATTATAGAATCGCCTATATTATATATATATTTTTATAGATATACGATTTGATGCTTAGCTTAAAACTCATATTAATTGGTGTTATATTAACTGCACATAAATTGAAAAATTCATTGTTGCAAGAAAGATTCCAACTCGGTACCTTCGGAGTTGAAAACTGGCGTTTAAACCACTAGGCTATCACGACTTGCCTTTATTATATTAACATGACATATTTTTGTTAGTAAAAGGTTTTACCATATCATACGATTCTTTTAATATATTAAAAAAGCATAATGTACCGGAGAGTCGATCGCCCTGTTCTTTGCTCCGTAAAAAACGCGTAATCCTGCGTTGCAGCACGTAATACTCCCTCTTCTGCAGACGCAACTAAGTTCTCTGCCTCAGAGTAACCACGTATATAAAATTCATTTAATTGTGCGTCTGAAGTCGACTAAAACAATTTGAAAAATTCTCACTATCTAATTTACTTATAAAGTGATTTAAAACAAAATAAGTAAAAAGTCACTTAACGAATCTACTGAATAATAATAACAACTTTTTACGTTTCGATAATTCATAATTACAACTTAATACATATAGATAATAATTACAACATAAGATACACAAACAATAAAGAGCAACCTATCATAAAAACAAAAAATTATTTTATTTATCCATGTACTAACAATGGGTTCATCCTCTAATTATGTACAGATTTTCCTGAGTGATTAAAACAAATTTATAAGATTTTGATACAGAATCAAATCCCTACTCTTATTTATCATCATCATTAGGTGCCTTCTTCAAAGTGAAGTTTAACAGACAGAGAGGTGAACTAAATTATACAGGTTTCTAACTATTCTTTTTAATTAATAGTATTAAAAACGATCCACTCTTAAATGACGTCGAACCATTTCTTCCTCTTTTTATTAGAAATGCGTTTTCCGGGCATTTTACATCATATTCCTCTAGATCATACACAGATATTTTAGATAAACTATTATAAAACTTAAAAGAAATGAATTATTCGACCCGTTGTTATGGTACCGTATAAGATTTCGAATAAGTGCTAGTAAAAATAATAGATGATAATGTAGTCATACAATGCAAATCCAAAAATAACTTACCATCAAATATATTTGGTCCGGACCATTTCTAATGTAGCCAATCTTCATGTTAGGTGATAAAAGAACTGCTGTGACTGTGTCCACAGTGGCAACCCTCACCGACAACACAGAGGTTATAAAAGCAGCGTAAGAATTATATGTGACTAAGGCAAACAGAAGAGACACTATCAATAGCACACACGATGCGGGGCTCGTCGACATACGGGTACTACCTACAAAACACATACTTTAAACATTCATTGTCATCATTGCTAAGAAACTTTTCGCTTTTTGTATAACAGCCTGCCTGCTATGAACTGATCATACGAGGAGATCACTGAGAATGGCTTCTGCGTGCAGTATGCCTATTTAGTCATACCATACCATAACTCAAGAGGTATCTAAATAAATATTTAGATCTTAATCTCTTGGGCTTATAAATACTGCAGTACTTCTGAAATGTTCTCCGAAGCAAAAATGGATAGATTTGATACCACTCACAGACAACTAATCACGTCATCCGTTGCTATGCACGGATGTGATAACATTATACTTAAAGAATTGGCCATGATATGTGAGTAGTAGGTGTATCTACTATACTATACTACTACTATATACACATATACGTATATAAGTAATAGCAAAATATTGTTGCCTATCCAAAAAATTATTTCTTTTTGACTAATATGGTCATTCATACAAATATAGGTAACAGTTAAATTTTGTGCTTTAACTGTTTCATGTTCTTCAATTTAATGTTGTTTTTTGTTATGATTGCATTAATTCATTTCACCATGTTCATTTCGGATTGTTTGTTTCAGCGTCTTGATTTTACCGTGTATATATCAGTGCACGACCTCCTCGAGCTAGTGAATTGTAAAGAAGCAGTGCGTAACCGGCAATGCTTCCAGTCTATTGTAATGGGCGTTAAGATTCATTTTAGACCGCTGCGCTTTATTATTTATACTTAGTAATTAATAGTAGTTAGTTATGATTATATTACTAAAACATAAGTGTTATTTAATCAGTGTAATTGCGTCTATTCAAATACGCGAAAATCTTTAAGACAATGTTTGATAGCCTGCCTATATAGTTTAGTAGCCATCACACTACATCTTCACTTACTATCTGAGGGACAAAGAAAAAAGCCAGGCTAAATTTCTTAAGAAAAACAATGTTTGATAACGTAATACATAACACAAAAGTAAACTAAAAAAAATTCTTAAATCATGATTAAAAACAAAGTATTTCATAATGGACAATTCAAACCTTGTTGACACAATATTCCAATAGACCAAATAATTGCCTCGGTGAGTCCCCAAGAGCCATTGGACGGCAGATGAGGTGTGTACCTGCTGATAATTAACATTGCTGTTGTAATGAACAAAATGACCGCAAACACGCAGACTAATAATATAGGTTTAAATGGTGCCAAATAAATATCCCGTAGTGCAGCCGTTTCCTGATCCCGTACGTAAATATTAAACCTGTAAAAAATTTTTTAATACTGACTAAAATTGTTTTACACACTTCTTTGGAACATTTAATTGAATTATCCACAGATTTTGTTTTTTTTACACATTAAAATTAGTACATGACAAGTAAATGTGTTATATATTAAAGTAGATGTTGTTTTTTATGAATATCTTACATTGTTTCAGTTATTGGAAAAATAAAATCCATATCTTGATATCGGGGAGTGTGTGTTGTCACAGGTTCTAATGCCACATCTACAGAGTTATCCATCAAAGCTCCCAACAGTCCAGTCCAAGAACCTTCATAAGTTTGATATCCAAGTTTATTGTAGTATCGAACTGACGATCTACATTAATATATAAGTGTTATTATTATTTTTGACAGGGTTTATTTTATTACAAAACTGTCAGTCAATAAAATGTACATTCTATAAATAGTACCGTCTAAAGAGAAATATAAGTTGACAATATTATGATAATTACTTATTATTAATTATTATACTCACGTTGCATTTACTCTTATTGTTAGAAAGTTTAGCACATCATTAAATAAAATTGAAGCAGGATGGTCTTCCTCATAAAGATCACTGCCTTCATCGCTTGTATTAGACCTTCCAAATACAAATCGCTCGCCCATAAACGTACGGGTTTCCACTGGATAAGGTTGCTCTACTGAAGACATTGAGTGCATTTCGTTCCAAATCCCTAAAAGGTTTTACTTATAAATGTTATGAAAAGAGTCTTGTTAAAACAGTGAAACGTTTACCTTTTTTTCCATTATCTTCCTGACCTCTATTTAACATGGCATTAAGTCACAGTCAATAATATTATAGACGATGAATTGTACCCACACTGACTGATATTCTGACTTCAATATATCGACAGTCTGTGTTCCAGCTGTTATGACGACATATTTACAACGTCAGCTAGGAAGGCGGACTGAAAACCCTAACCCAACTAAACTTTACGAAAATTGCTTGGAATGGATCTAAAGACAATTCACAGCGACTAGCTGCTACAACACAGAGCCGATCAATAGATTCTTAAGTCCTACATACTAGTAAAGTAGATTACTGCTAATATGAAAAATACATAAATTAATAACTTACTGTATTCAATAACTAAAAATTAATAAAGTAAATAATTTATCTATGATGGCAAACGTACCTAAAAGTGTCCCATATAAAGTTGAATTCGTGCGCACTTTAAAATATTGAACTAGGTAGATACACTGAACATATTTATTTTTATTATCTATATTTCTTCTAGACGCAATTAAAAATAGACGACTGACATTCATCGTGTACCACCTTTTCGAAAAGTTATAATTTTTATGTGCTGGATGTATTTGATTTTTTAAAACTGTAAATCTTGCTGTAGCATCAATCGGGCAAAGATTATAACATAGTCCAGAATTTTCTATCGTAGAAATGTGTTTACTTAAAGGATATACACCGACGATATTTTCATCGAAACGAATGGCGGTATCGTTAAGGATTATGTTAACTTGTTCAAAATCATTATAAGATCTAGCTGTGATCAACCATTCGCACCAGGCTTTGTTATATGCAGAATCATGTAGCTGAAATTCGTTAATGCTTACTTATATTTTAGTTATAAATTATTATATCGTTATACTAAAAATTTGGTATACCTCTGTTATTACCTTTTTCATTTTTATTTTAAAATTTTCAGATGAATTTGTTCCCAATTTGGGTAATAATAGTACAATCCCTAAGTGTGATTGAATATTCGGTTCACTTGTAATATCTTTTGCTGTCGCTATTCCATTATTTCCTAGGCATTTTATTAAACGCATGATAGCCGAATTACAACCTAATAAACAAAATTAATTTAATTTAAAATTAAAACAATTATGAACTTAAATGTACTCGGGTTTATGAACGGCAGCGATATTGCCGCTAATATTTATTTTTCAAGAAAATGCGCGAATGCGCCGCGGAGGCCCCTCCATAGACAACGCAAAATTAACGCTAGGAGAACGCAATGTAAATGAAAAAGCGATTAAAAAAAGTACTATATTCTTTTAATATAAATGTGCACCGTTTAAAAAATATCGATTACTTCCAGTTGCATCACTACAAACCGGAGGAATATTTTTGCGTTTTCTAAAATGGGTAACGTTATTGTTTTACATCTTTTATCAAAAATATTTACGGTTTAAAAACTTTTGACCATTTCCGGTTACGTTACCGCAACAAGACATTTATATAACAACTTTAACAAAAATTTGCTTCATTCAAATTATTAAAGCAAATATCCAAGGAGTATGAAAGGAAATCCGTCGCTGATAGGACTCTAAACAAATCCGTTTCATTCATTACGTACTAGTGTGAGTTATATTGAATAGAAAAATACATATATTTATTTTGAAAAGAGCAATTACTGATTTAAGTTGTGACGAACAGTACGTGATCAAATTGTCCTACCAATGCAAGTGGAAGTACAAAAGCATCAGAGACACGTATAGGTAAACGTGATCTTGTGTTGCGAAGGTGAAGTCAAATTAGCGATTTTAGATTACTTTGAAACAGCATTCGCATTTGTTAAAGTGCATGTGCAAGAGTTTAATTTCAGTTAACGAGAACAAATAAAACTTTAGGCGTAATACTAGTTAGTGATTTATCTACGAATGATTAAAGGTACGTAAACTTTGTATTAAATTTAATTAAATTTGTTTTATAAATTTTAACAGAATTTTACAATAAATTCTTTTGTTTACTATCGTCGTACTTGTTGAGTATTATACTAATAGTGTACAATTCTTGTAAAAAATAATGGTGACTTTTGTGCAAAGAATAATAAAAACCGTCTAAATTTTACTTTATAGTTTTTATGATTTAGTAGCAGAATTTAGTTTAAATAAGAGGGATCACTTAGTAACAAAATTACTACTTCGCAGTAGTTCTATTAAAAAAAACAACAGTTTATTCTCTACAACAGACAAGTCAAGTTACCTGTTTCCAACTCCACTGTATAAAAAACCACTTGCCTCCAACCACGCCATACTGCGTAGTCCAAAATAAAAGGCAACGTGTCTAAAACAGTTCTTGGACACCGTGCACCAGCAAAAGTAACGAATGTAAAAAAATATAGAAAAATCCAATTGATTCTGAATAACATTTTTAATGAAATCATGTTTCTAAACTAAGAATGTTTAAAATCGTAGAAAGTCATACAATCAGCAAAAAATTTACTCTTTGGCAATTTTAATATATTTTCGACTCTTTATGTACACGAACGTCTGTAGTAAATCCATAATACCTCAAAAACGACTAACAAATAAAGTTGTGTCTACACAGCTCAGCTTTGTTTACATTTTCTACGTAATTAAATTATAGTTGAACGATTTTGTTTCTACTGCGATATTAGTTTCTGCTATTTATTCTTTTGATGCCAAAAGAAAATAACAATCTTATTTCAAAACAAGTACATTTTCTCAATTTTAAACATCCAAATTGCATTTCTTATAACTGAAATGGCAATTTGTGTGTTTTAAGTCAATCGTTAGTAAGGAGAAGAAAACTTAATTCAAGAATTCGTGAATCTTTGTTGCCAGTAAAGAAAAAAATATTTCTTTTTGTAAATTTATGAATACAAACTGTATTTAAATATACTAATATTTATAGAATTTTAAGTATACAGTTACTTACAACTACAACTTGAAATATTAAAAAAAACATATATACTACTGAAAATAATATATAAAAATAAATTCGAACTGGTTACGGTAATCATCAAATGTGGATGAACCTTTATAAAAATCGATATCTTTGTGTTTATATACAATAAACTATCATTAACTAGGTTTGACAACAATTCCTTTTATTCGTGATTAATAACTTTTTACTATATAATTAATGAATCCCTCTTTTGACAACTTTGTTAAAGAACTTTAATATCGTTGTTTCTTAAATACTATTGTGCCCACTAAAAACAAGTTCCCAGTATGCACATATTAAAAGGACTATCATTCTTCGTATTCCTTTTAAATGTTAAAAATGATAAAAAAATTTTGTTTTATGTCTAACTACATCAAAATCACAACCAGTTTTTGAAATCTACGATCAATCTCTCAAGCTGCGGGAACAATTATCGTAACATTAATATTGCAGTTGCTCATGAGTCGCCCGTGAGCCACGGTAGTGACAACACGTCCGATCGAGCCAGCTCTCGTTCGCTGTCCGCCCGCTGTGTTTTTCGGAGCGAAGGTTCTATTGCGATCGTGCCCATTACACCTA